>VXBU01007974.1:3504538-3541676 GCA_013400315.1 Bombycilla garrulus
TCCAGTGGTGATGTTGAAGGGTCTGGTCCTTCCTCTGGGAATCCAGTGGGAGAGAAGGCTGCTCCTCTAGGAACCCAGTAGAAGGCAGATGCCTGTTCTGTCCAAATGCCCAGATTATATCCAGGTGGGAATGCTTGGCTCCTCCCCCTGGGCAGAGCTTCTCACAATGGGATGATGTCATTCTCTGAGTCATGGGGTGGGTCCTTAATGGCCCATTAAACACAAATGGCTCCCGGAGGGAGTTATCTATGACTCATAGGGCAAGGTGTTAATGGCCCATTAACAGGAGATGGTCCAGGGGAGGAGGTAAGGAAAACACTGCCCCTCCTAATTTTAACAGTTCATGAAGATGGAGATAGAATACAGACCTTCTGGAATATGTTACATTGTAACCTAGGACATAGACAAAGCTCTCATGAGAATAATGAAAATGTTATAAAAGGCTTGTCAGCAACATATGCTTTGGGCTTTTAATTAAACAAGCAATTTGGAAATTTGTTGAAAAAATGGCATGAACTGAACAACAGGCTTGAAAAAATTGAATGGCAAATTGAGAAGTGTGGTGGCAGGATTACACTTTCCAGCTGCTAATTTTATCACCTTGTAGGGTGTCATTAGCACTGAGATGAAAAATAAAATTTCTGATTCATTTGGGTATACTATTGCTGAACATTAGATCTTTTGCAAGAGCTGAAAACTTCTTGAGAAATGTATTTGTTTTCTTCTTGAAATTGAGGCATTTTGAAATGTAAATAGTCTGACTGAAGTTTCTGTGGCAACTAGGAAGTTAAAACATGACAAATTTGGCACAAAGTCTTACAAGATTGCAATTGATTCTCTCATACTTGCAGTTAATCTGATGCCTGCTATCTTTTCAGCCCCTGACAGAGAAATGCAGCCCCTGTTTCTTTTTGTTCAGCATCTACACACTACATAAGAAGAAATAAGATTTTATGCTGTGGATCTGATTATAAATTAAGTCAAGGGTCATAGGGAAATCTTATTTTAAAACTGTCCTTACTTTGTGGGAAAAGTTTGCATTTCAAGGTTTTGTTGGCTTTTCTTTTTACAAGCTTTATTTCCCAGTGAATTATTTATTTTTACCGGGAATATAAAGCAGAAATACAAGGAAAATAGTTTTAACATTGTACAAGTCTGTGTAAACGGAATGCCTGCCAGGTCGGTATTTCTTCATGCTCGTCTTGCTGTCAAAGGATAGTGTTTACTCTGTTTACCCTTTCAAATGTTTCCTCTGCCTTCCAAAACCTTCAGGGAGAATGTATGCACATATTGTTACCTATGCTGCTCACCCCACCCTACCACAGATAATTCCTAGCGTGGATGAGTCATCTGCTCACAAATTGCCTTTTTGGTACCTTGTAACACCAGGAGCTGGCACAGGAGAGAGCAGCCCTCAGAGCTGAGGGAACACACTGAGGTAAACATGCTTCTGTCCTACTTATTCTTGTCCTGTACAAAGCTTGACCACAGTGAAAAATTTTCTAAGTGATACATGCAAATTGATGCACCTGCAAAGACATATACAGACATACATTCTTATTTTTTGTATTAAATGCTTAAACATTTGAGCCTGTATGCATAGGAGATTGAACCTTAGTTTGCTTTTATGTCCAGGGAAGTCAAAGGTCCAAACAGACAGAAACCATAACATTTAAAATCTCAGACTGATTCTTAGACATTATTCAATGTGCAGTCTAGCATAAACGCTTCAGTAATGGAAAGAAGCTTCCTTTTGGCAGATCTACTGGGCAGAAAATGAAACAAATTCTTCATTAAGCATTTTTGAAGGATATGGGACACACTGCTGTTCAGTTGTTAGTACTTGTTCCACCTACCGTGCAGATTTATAAATGGCATTTCAAAGTACAGACAGAACTGGCTGACACTGTGTGTACAAATCGATACAAGCATTGTGTGCTTACTTGTTTTTCTTAGGATTTCTGTCATCATCAGAATTAAATATTTCTGGGAAATGGGAGGTATCCATGAATCATTCTGTGAAAGCTGAGGGCTCTCTCTAGAAGCCTATTGAGGCATCTACAAACAACCTAAACCAAACTGAAGGCCTTAAGCTCCTTACTTGCTGTCAGAGGTGAAACACCACAAAACAAACCTGGTAGGAACCACATGGGAATAAACTGTGTAACCCTCCCTTGCCCCAGCACTTGAAATGATGCCTAATGATTTTTACTTTTTTTCCTTTTATATATTCTCTGTATTCTTTACACATATATTTGGAGCTCTGTAGCCTGTTGCTGCATTCATAGCTAGCTTTCCCAGTACTTTTCCCTGCCTGGTAAGCAGAAAGAAAAAACACATTACAAGACCCTTATGCTATCTTGGTTCTCCTTAGAAACCAAGGTTGAAAACCAGCTCTTTGAGACACATTTTCATCAACAATGCTCACCCCTATCTGAGGGGGCAGAATTTAGAAGGGGCTCGAACTGGGGGGAATTGCATCATCACTGGTGATCCTAATTTGTGATTTTTGCCAATTATGCTGATTTACTAAACTTATAAAACAGTATTCACCCTTTGGAGGGATGGGCTTTTCTGGACATTTTCCATATCTGCCCCTGCAGGCCTTCAATAAAGATCAATCTTTATATCCACTCCTACACTGATATTTTCTCAAAAGTGTGTGATGTTTCATTTATAGGTTCCTTAAGGCAACAGAAAGACCTTTTCTTTTGCTGGCATTTTTGCTACACGCCATTCCAGTCACCTCTCAGTATTAACAGACAAGAGGGCAGCAACAGTTTCCTGTTCTAGCTGCAGAGGGAAGGGATCAGTGAGTGACAGCAGCAGTGTGTGTCATCGTGGGCCTCTGTGTGTCTCTGTCACCTGTTTCTTAAGCACCATCACCAACAGCAGAGCTGATGATAGAGTGACCATTCTGTCAGTGAATTTTTTGAAGCCTTGCTGGCTCTCTAGATAATCTCATTTATGTAGTCATATTCCGAATTTTCATATGATGTTTCAGAAGTGTGTGTTTCAGAGACAACTGTTCTAAAAGAGGATGCTCTCTCGTACTTCAGAGATACAATGCAGAAACCAAAAATCTGATTAGGTTATGTTAATTGCACTTAGTAGAAACCACCCATTATTATTTCAATTTAAGTAATCTTTACAGAGCCACTCACAACTAAAGAATGAGGCTTAGTATTCATTTGTCAGGAATAATATCCTTTATCTAAGGATAGACATTTATAGTAAGGGGAGAAACAAGTTCTACTCCGTATTCTCTGTTTTTCTGGACCGTGCATAAACTTTTCTGTCTAAACTTTGCTGTATTGGCAAGTGTCCAAATCCTAATCTAGCAGAAGAAAGTTCTCCTTATGTCATTGTCAACCCACAACACATTGATTTTCTGATTGTTTGGATAAGTTTCTAGAACAGGTGTAAGGTACAAGCTCCAAATGAGCAGGAAATTCTTCTTTAGGAGCAGCACCTGGGGCAGGAGGTTCTGGGAACTGCAGGCTCACTGCACCTCACTTGGTGTGAAGCTTAGTGAATTCAGCAGTGGTAACTAATAGTAATACCTGTGTTTATGTGAGTGCAATAATGGTAACAGTGCTTTCTTTTCACTGAACAGGAGCTCTTTGCTAAGAGAGAGAGGTGGTTTCTAGCCTGGCATCCTTCACATTTGAAGAATCAGTGAACACAGATTCTTAAGTCTCAAGATTTCTGTTTTTTTAGAAGTCAGTCCTTTTTTTACATTACCTAGAGATAATGCTGAGCCCAAATGCACAGTGAGAAGAAGTCCAGGAAATCTATGCTGGTTTCTGTTAGTTGTGTGGTAGTAGTTAAATGGGTTTCTATTCAGCCACAAAGGTAGTGGCCTGGCAAGGATATACAGACAGAGCATAGACACATTCATTAACTTTGATATAAAGTTGTCTGGTTAAACATATGCATGGCTGCACAAGATACATAAATTAGACAAATTATTTAAGAAACTGTAATGTGCTGGTTAGTATTCTTTCCTTGAGCACATGTCTTTAGGAGCCCACATTTAGAAATTAGCCTAAAGGAACAAACCAACTTTCAGATGTGTGCTTAAAAATACTTTTCCAACTATTAGCTAATGAGGTTTGTTTTATTGTGGAGACTTAGGGTTAAGTTTAATTTGTTTTCACATAAGTTTTGGATAAAGGTAACTTTCCTATAGACTTACTTCTGAGATATCCATGTTTCTCAGCATGATTTTTCTTCCAAAAATATGATTAAAACCCTTCAACTCATTTTTAACCCAAAGGAAGGTAAAAAATTAACTTGTGATTTAATCTTTAGTGTGTTTTGTTTGTTTGCTTTTACACAAGACTTAAAAAAAAAAAAGTATGCATGTGGAGCTTGTCTATCTCTTAGAATCACTTAAACCCCTACATTGCCTGGATGATTTCTTGCATGTCTAGAGAATCCGTATTTTTCTCCTGGTATCTCATAGTTCACTGGGTTTTGGGTTGTATGTTAGCTAACAAACTAATGTTGAAGTGTTAATTTATTGTGGGATATCTGAATAAGATTAATACATGTTAGGTCCAGAATGCTTTAAACATATAATTTATTATACCAAACATATTACTATGTCACTCTGGAGTGACTGTGGAATACTTTGATAACCACTGTCATCCCTTCCAGTTCACACTCCTTGACTGTGATCAGAAATTGGATTTATGTCACTTCCCTGTAGATACTACCTAAGCACTTGAGCAAAATTAATTCATCTATATTTGTCTCTGTTTTATATATTCTCTCAAAAATGGTTATGTAATTGAAATACATAATTTAAATGCGTAAGTTCCAAAGTCATGCGCTTGTATTTCTGTGCATTTAGCAATGTGCCATTAGCTGGGTACTCGAACAGAAAGCAAGAGTCTCTTGTAAGTTGTTTGGCAGTCACAAGTTAGACCAGCTTTTAAATATTGCATACCGTAGAGCACCATTTATACAAAATCTGTTAAGATAAATATTTGAAATGAAAATGTTTAATTGTCCCTTTCATTGTGGCAAATAATTTTCCTGTAATTAGAACCGTCAGGCTTTCCCCTGCTTCTTTGCCATATCAGGGAAAAAAAATGAGGGGAGGGGGAAGGAGCAAGAGTTCTGAAAGTATTGCTTGTAGATTATTTGGTAATCCTTAAAGGTTTTTCCTTATTTTCCTTCATTTCACAATATTGAATTTTTTTTTACCTTCCCATGTTGGAGAGTATGTGGAATGCTTGCATTAAACACCCCATCTGACATCTGAATCTTCCCCTCTTGTTGACTGTTTGGATAGAGATAAGCCACCTAAGTGTCTCTTAATTAGGTTCATTCCCAACAATTGCTTAAAGTTATTAGAAAAGATTAGATGTTTGCCTTATAGAAAGCAGTAAGATGTACATGTTAGTGCTCTGTATCAGTAAAAAAAATTACAAAACCATTTTATTCTGAAATTTCCTGTTTTAATGTTAGAAAATACAACAACAATGAATTTTGCATTAAAGCAAATACAAATTGCATTCATCACAAATTTTCCCTGTGGAGTTAGCAGCTTTTTCTCTTTTTCTACTGTAGTACTCACCCAGACTGCATATTAATCATAATAATAGTGAATGGGCTTTTTATTTTATGTCAGTCCCAGCATCAAAGGTATTGTGCTGTTAACTTGCCAAACGTCTTGGAAAATGTAGCCTATCTTTGTAAATCTCCTGAGGTATTTTGCAGTCAATTTTTTTGCTTACCTGTCTGTAAATATTTTAGACTATCAAACAGATATGCTAAAATATTAATTTCTCATACTGCAAAAAAATTTTACCCCTTCTTATGTTGCAAGTAAATCACTATGTATTTATACGCAAGGTGCTGCATTTATTTGTTTTCTAACAGAAGTTGTTAGGTCTCTTAGAGAACACAATTGTTTTAGTGACTTTGCTCTGTATATCTATTTACTACTATTTTTACAGTGGATAAAATTGCATTTCTTAGATGAGCATATTGGAATCAGTAATTTGTCACTGGTTATAAAATACAGAAATACTAATTAGAATAAGTGCTTTCTAGGTATTTATAGCCTTTACTGGAAAGGAGATCTGGCAGTGGCTGAAATGAAAGACATAGAGAAAGAAAATAGAAAAACTGTTTGCTTCAAATATTTGCCACATGTTCTTTAACATGATAAACAGTAAAAGAATTAAATATACTCCAGAGTAATTTTATTACAACAGATACAATACTCAGAGGCTTATCAGGTTGCTGACACTTCTAAATTTATGAAGAAATTGATCCTTTTAGTCTTTAAATAGAAAGATAAATAAACACAATGTCAAGAGTGGATTGAAGTGGATCTTTGACAGTTCTTCATATATGTATGATATTCTAACCCTGTTCATATGGCTTAGTGAATTCTCCCATCTTCTACTATCATCAGGACACTTGGAAATAAAGAAATGCAGCCGAATCTTAGGAAATCTGATTTGGAACATGACCTTTCATCCAGAGCATTCTTATTGATAGGCTTAAGGAAGGAGAGATGTAATGCAGAATTCCTGGTTTTGCTGAACACCATGAAGGTATGACGGTGAACTGCTCTGTGCCTTTCTCCAGACCTTGGGCACAGAGCACCAGGAAGGGCTGGGCTGTACCTCAGAGCCTTGACCAAAGCCAACCCGAGTCAGCAGTTGTGCTGTGCCTCTCCCAGCTGGACCAATATAATGGCTGTGACCTCCGACAGCAGCCAGGACCCCCAAAAGTGCTTTTATCCAACACTTTTATCCAGTGTTCATTTGCACAGGGAGTGCTCACAGCATCAGCATGGACAGTGGATTTTCCAATCCAGCAAGGCTACAGTTTAGCAGATTTATTACAATGCCTGCTATCAAACCTATGGTTTCATGGGATTGTGCCTCTCTGTCCCCAGTACATTCATCTCCATCTGCTTTGCCGTTGATAATTTTACTTTCCATAGCTTTATTCAAACTTGATAGTAGTGAAAAAACCCATCAATTTAAAATTAAATGCATCTGAAAGTACATATTTGCTTCACCCAAATGGCTTCTATTTCCTCCACTATTTTTGCAGTATGGTGTTTATTGTATATAGTAGGTACTATTTTTTTATATATAACTACATAAACATAAAGTCTTACTCAGCTGTGGCATCTTTTCATGTATGTGCAAATACACGTAATATGTAAGAGACAAAATAGTTTAGGCAGTGGACAAACCCTATGACATTATAGGACAACTGGAAGAAAAATAACAGTTTAATGACAGCTATTTTTATCATCTTTATCCTATTTCCCAGTATAATTATTTCTGGATCAGTGTCCTCCTTTTTGCATGCTGGTTTCTGTGAAGATACTGATTTATTTTTTTTTCCTTTACTCTAATGTATCCTTACAATTTGTTTTCCCCAACTTGCATAGCTACATTTTCTCCATTTCTCACAAAAGTATTGATAGAGTTAAAAAAAAAATTTAAATGCTTATATTATTTTAATTTTGACATGTCAGCCCTTTCTTCATAACAGTTATGGCATTCCTAATTGCATCTTTAACATGATTTCCCTATGCAAATGCAACAGTTGTAGAAAATTAGATACAGATGCCATTCCCCTCAGTTTAATAAGTGTCTTGGGTCACAGTGGCCTTAAGTTCTTAACATAAATTCAGCTTTCTAAAGTCTGAGAGCTTGAGTGGGTGAGAAGAAGGATACTGGTTCTATTTGAAATGCCTTGAGACCTATGGGTGAAACTGGTGATCAGTGGATGACAACAACTGTGTACAATTTCTGAACTGATGAAATGGTAATATTGTGTTTTCTCTAGGACATGTATGGGACCTGGGCTGGATAAAAACCAGTTCCAGCCCAACTAATTTTTGCCAGGGACTGCAATTCCACTACTTGTTCATTCTATTACTGGGCTTATTTTTTATTCAATTTTTACACAAAGCTTATGTCCATAGAATTGTCCATTCACCAAACTCTAAACTTTTTCCAGATAGCATTTGCTTTAAAAGGCAGTACCTGAAAAACACAGCAGTTTAGATTGACTTTTGCCCCCATTTTTTGTGTCCAGTTAGTTTTTCCTCCTTTGTATCCCAGCAAATGTAATATGTCTCTGTAGACTCATCATATTACATTTTGAAGCCTCAACTACTGCTGGTTTAGCTTATCTACTCCAAAATCTGAAGTTATTAATGGTGTTCTTATTTGAGCATACTATTCTAATTTTAATATTACTGAGTGTGAACCTACAAGCACATATATTTAAGTTCGCACAAGTGCAAGAAAATGGATTCATGAGAAAGAACCAGTATATGTAAATCTTGCCTCATGAGAAAACTACAGCTGAAAAGAAGATATGGGAGTCTGTTAATGGCCCAACTCTTACTAAAATTTGTTTTCATGTATGACTTTCTATAAGAGCCTACATTAGTGATGAAGGATAAGGTATAGCAGTAGCCAGATGGAAAAATTATGGTGCTAATAAAATTTCTTATTCATGACTTTTTATTAAAATAAATACTCTTAGAGACCTCTCAAGTTCTGTCTCAGCTGCAGAGAACCTTGGACTTCTTCCTATGAGGAGCATCTGTAAATTTTGGAAGCTCTGCTGACCCAAGTCGTCAGCAGGCACATTGTCCCCTAAATAGGGAACATGATCTAAAGCTGCTCTAAGGACTCTGTCCTTACAACAGCAGCTCTGAACTTTTGCCTTGTCTTATTATCTGGGCTCCCATTAGCCACAGGCAGGAAAACTCTCTTGGAAGGCTGCAGTAAAGTCAAAGTTTTGCAGGAAACATCTGTGTTTCTGGATTTTGTTATCTTTCATAAATCCAAATGTCAAAATCCATTGCAAAAACCCTTTATCTTTTCTCAGTCAAAGGTAGTTATGATACTGCTTTCCTTGTCCTTCTTTTCTCTCATGTATCTGCCTTTTTGATTTAGATGATGTAGCTTGCAGAAGTCTGTGATAATCTGAGTTTCTACAGTGCTGGTACAGTTGGCTCTTGTGGTGTTTCTGCATGACAGCCTTCATTGATGTGGTAATGTTTATCTACTGAAGCTTTAAAAATTATTAATCAAATGCCTCATAGGAATTGCCAGCCTTCCTTAATAATGTATTTTTTAAACCAATGGCAGATTTAACAGCTAAATTTAAGTCAAAAATTCTTTCTGTGGGAATATTGTCAAATGTCTGTCAGTTTCAGCAACCAAAGTCTACTAAATAATCCCTGTTGTCATTGTCTGACAAGTAGCTTTTTATCAACAGATAAAAATACTAGTTGTACTAACATTTCTGCCCTAGTAAAATATTTTTCTGATTTCCTATTGTGTCATAAAAATTTAAAAAAAAAAACATAATTGCCTACTTTTCCCTTGTATTGTTATTATAATGATATTGTCATCTTCTCTTTTGGTATATCTGAGATAAGAAAAAGAACCATATAATTTCATAAAATCCTAAAATAATTTAAGTTGAAAGGAACTGCTGGAGGTAATCTGTTCTAGTCCCCTGCTCAAAGGTTGGATCTAGCTTCAATGCCAAATCAATTATCTTATGCTAAAGTCTACCTCAGCTTTGAGTGTTTCCAAGGATAGACTTGCAGAATCTTTTTGGCTGTTCCAATTCTTGACCAATCTTCCCATGAAGTTTTACTATTTATTTTAGCTGAATTTCTGTTCTTGTAGTTTGTTCTGTTTTCTTCATGTTTTACATCAGTGCCTTAGTGCTGTTTGCCAGAAAGTAAAGAAAAATATTATCCATGTATAACAAAAAACATATCTAGAAATGGGAGGAATGGTTTGTTTTGGGTTTAGTCTGTCTGTCCTGCACCAAAAACTCATCCTCTAACAAGGAAACTCTTACTGTGCGTGAAATGGAACTTTCTGGTTGGTCAGAGCATGGTGCTGATAACACCAAGGTCGAGGGTTCCATCCCTGTAGGGGCCATTCGCTTGAGAGCTGGATAAGAGGATCCTTCTGCATCCCTTCAGCTCCGGTTGTTCTGTGATTCCTCCCACCCTCTCTGATCTGCCTTGCACGTGCAGATGCTGCCAGCCTGCACGAGCTACCTGAAACACATCAAGAACACAACTCAATCAGCATTTGACACAGCAAACAACAGGAAAGGATAGCAGTCTGTGTGACAGAGTCCAGCAGAGAATGGGAAATTAGAGGGAAATGGGAAAGGAGAGGAGTGGGGCACAATAGTGACAGAGTAGCAATGAGCCTCCTTTAGGCCACAGTGCAGTTCCAAAAAATATTCCCTATGCAATGTACCCCAAGTACCTGACTGGGAGAAAGTATTCTTGGAAACGACAGTAATAAAAAAACCCACAGGTTTTTCTACGCCTCTGACAAATGCAGATCCCTGACAGCACAATGTCAGCTCTCAGAAGTTGACCAGCAGTTGCTTGCTGCATCCACCTCGTTTGTTTTCCTGTCTCCATCTGCTGGAGGCAGCACTGCACGGTGGCTGCACTGACGGGTCCTTTCCCAGACTGTGAGGCTGCCTTAGCACACAGCTAAACTTTTGTGTTATGCAACATACCAAATGTGTGCTAGAGCCAATTAAGATAATTTGCATGAATACCATATTGGTTTAATTTAAATTATTGAAAAAATCCTATTTTCAGCTTCCTTTACCCTATAATATATAGGCACAATCTTATGGAGAGTAACATTCAAAATCAAATCTATTGATTTTAACAGTTAATGCATCACTGATTTTTATTAATTGGTTTTGCTTCATAGCATTAACTAATTGTATTAGTACTAATGTGTACTTACTAAATATTTCACAAAAAGTTTATTGCAATAGGGGTCATTAAAATTCAGCAGTTTGGTTATGACTACAGCAGCAAATATTGTGGAATTTCACTCATAACTTCCATTAATTAGAGGCATTAGTGCTTCAAAATTGTCCCAATAATATGTTTATTATTTTCCATACCCTTATCAAAGTTACATCACTTTCTGTGTCCACTATATATACTCTCATTTGCAAAGATTGGTTGTGTTCTTTTGTTTTATTGCCCACAATCTGCAGAATTTCTATTTTGTAGTCACAGAAAATAGTGGGGTTTGACATCTTTAGCCGTTTGGTTGAGATTTGCATGATTATTGGTGATCAGCTCTTCTAGAGACACTAGAAATTCCTGGCAGAATGAAGTTCTGAGGTTTTTCAGACCTGCTGGTCTTGAAGTTTGCTTTTCTGTGGCCCATCAGAACCCCAGTTTGACTGAGTCTAGAGAACCATTCAAGAAGGGTGCCTTTGGGCCCAGACTTTACTCTGTGCCATATTTTACTAAAATATTTTATCTGAGGTAAAACTGTGTCCACAGCTGCATGTGAATCCAGCCAGTCATTTACTCAGCTCTTGCTTGAACTTCCCAGCTTATTTTCACTTTTATCTGAACATGGTTGTGTAACTTTTGCTCCTTAGGAGGAGTGATCTTGATTTTTTTTTTTTTTTTCTTTTTTTAACATTAGTAGTCTGAGAATTTTGTTACTTATTTCACAATGAACATCAGGCTTCTATTTATGTGCTTTCTTCTATTTGAACTATGATCAAAATCAAGTTTTGATGTACATTCATTATATCAGGATTTCTTCATTTTGAGCCAAAGTCAGTAACAATGGTATAAAGATGTTTAAGATATGAAGAAAATTACATTGGTCTTTCATTGTCTTGTGCTGAGTTTTTCAGTTTATTTTGACAATCAGCTAAGTTGGATGTTATATAACCATCTGAAATGCAGATTCTCTTAATTTAAATGTGTATACTACAGGCAAGTCTAGTAATTTTCTCCTACTCTGCAAAACTTGCCCTATCTAAATCTGAATATTTGCATAATTCCTAAAATATGGTCATTTCATGCAGCAAGTGCAGTCTTAATTTTGTGATTTCCTTGTTAGAAATGTTTTAATAATCTAAAATTAAGTGAGTTTTTTCCTCATATTTTGTCTTCTACTGAATCTTATTGTCCATTTTCCATTACTTTTTTTTCCCATAAGACAAGTCTTACATTTTTTCCAGAATCATAGCACAAATAAATCATCCAATTTAATGAAACATTAAAGATTTAGTTTAAGTGCAGTTCAGTAAAATCATTAGTTGATTTACAATAGAGATACATGATAATGATTTATCTGACAATATGTGGAGTCCTTTTAGGAACTACCTTGCCTTTTTCAGCACAACTCTACCAAAAGAATTGGGGTGGGGGGGTTTAATGTAATTTTGTTTTCTCCTAATTTTTTCAGTTGTTTGGATGATTATTAGGCCATACAATACATGCATTTCCTGAATAATGCCAGAGATGACTGAGGAAGAAAATCAGATCTTTTGGAATAGTTCTGATGGCACATAAGGCTACAATTAAAACTAAAAAGAAAATTGCAGGTGGACTTAAAGAAAAATGTTTGGCCTTTTTACTAAGTCTTTAATGTTTGATGTATACAATTGCATCTGTAACATGTACTTCATTCCCTATAAGGACAGTTATTTCTTTCAGCACACTCAGAAGGGTTATGTTCAATACCTGTGTGTATTCAAATTAATGGATTTTTCTCAGCTTCAATACCTCAAGCTTATGGTCTTTTTTAGTTCTTGCAAGTGATAAATTTGTCAGTTTTGTCAGAAAATACAGTTTAGGTACCAAAAATTCCTTCTTGAGCTAAATGAGAGAGATTTTTTAAATTCTAAGACTGTGTTAATGGGGCAGAAAGAGACCTGATAATTCAGAATAACTTTCCCTTATTTAAAGAAGACCTTCATTATGTGAGAAGAATTGGAATTCAGGAGCATTTGCAACATAAGCAAATTCCTCTTACAAATCTTTCTCCTCCTCATTTCTAAAACAATGACTATTGCACTGTGAGGGAACTCACTCAGGAAAGTGAGCAAGACTGGATGTTAGTATTGGTTTTATTTTGGAACTCAATAATATAATCACCAGAATTAACAAAATAATATTCTGCTTTGAAATGTCCAAACTGAAAGCTAAAACATAATTCAAAGAAAAACTCCCCCTACAGTAATTAAATTGGAGTTCTCAACTTTACCATCTTTTGCTCAAGATTTCAACTTGATTCTCCTGATCATTTCAAAGCATCTAAATTTGTTGCTTAGTAAAAGTAAGGTAAGGCTTCCCCTACTGGTCTGTTTTTTTACTTTTTGTAATGCAAGTAGGTTAAGCTACAGATGTTTCATAAATGGTTTTCCTGTCATTTTATATATGACCTTGAATGTTAAAAAAAAATAAAAATTCCAGTGTTCCTGAACTACTGCACTACAATTCCAATTCTTGTACCAATCAACTGAATGTTGGTGCATTGCCATCCCTCCCTTCTGCAGGTTGTGGCAGCTCGAAAGTGTCCAGTTCCAAGAGTCACTTTCTCCATGGCATGACCAGAATTGAGCATGTTTGTAAGATACCCAATGTCATGTGACTAATGAGGCTCATTAATGCACTCAAGATGAGCATTATGCAGAGATTTGCTAATCTCGCTGCAATTGTATCATCACAAGACAATTTGAGATAAATAACCACTAGATAGGATCATGGAATGTGAATATGTGGAGACTTTTCCAGTACTGTAGAGCACAATATGTTGTTTTAACATCTTTTATTTAAAAAATTCTCATTACTCCAATTATTAAGGTACATATCTTTTTCCTGATCATGGAAAAAATTTGTCAGCAGAGGCTCACCAATAACAGCAAAATTTCATCACCTTTGTGTTTATAAGCTGTAGTAGTATCACCACTCCCTGGAAGAGGGCAAAACCTGCAAACATATCTTTAGATCTGTAGGGTTAAATTTTTGTCAGATGATGGGCAGCAACTTATTTGGAAGGAGAAATTTCATTCATGGCTGCCAGAAGTATCTATGGAGAAAGTCAAATGGAATAAGTGAGGCTTTTCTGGTGGACCTGCAGGACCAGAACCTAACTTTGAATAGTTAATGCTTTCGCTTGGATTATCAGAGAGCATTAGAAATTGCTTCTCTCCTTTCATTCAAGTGGGATTAAGAAACCCCTTGGAAGGGGAAGCGATACATGATAATTAGAATACTCTAAGGGTATGTATTTTAATAATCTTCCTTTATAAAACCAAAGCATCTTTTTAAATTTTTTTTTAAGAAGTCACTTAAGAATCGACTGTACTGAGTTCTCAGCAGTTTCTCGATGCCTTTCGCTTTTAAATTCAATTCCTGATAGCAAATATGATAGACTTGGACAGGTGACTTTAAAAATTAATTAGGCTTGTTAATCACAGCTCATGTCTTTCACCTATCTTTCAAGTCCTTCTGGGTAACCACACTTGATTATTTTCTTCACACATTTGAGTATGAACTGTTGGCTCTGAGTGACCATGTACAGGTGGATGCTGTTTAGCTGGCTGTGCCCCAGTGCTGAGGATTTCCATGGCTGGAGATAGAAAGTCCCATATAATTGGTCTCAGCTCAGTCATGGAGCACAGGGTGGAAGATACAGCTGCAAAATACTTTCTTCTGTTGCATTAAATCTGTCTGATAGGAGCACATGGCCTGAGTTTTTTTCTATTTGAATGCCACTTTCTGATCTGAAGGAGACTTTGCAGTGGGAAGTGAGGAGAGGAAGGGAGGGATGGGCTCCTGGCCCCTGGCAGGAGGAAGGCAGGGATGCAAAGCCACCCTCCCCATGTGTCCCCTCCTCTCCCAGGCCACAGCCTGATGACAAAGATGCCTTGATGTGAGTTCCTCTCTCGAATAACCCAGATCCAATTTTAATGATCCAACTTTCCTGTTGGTCTGTAAATTGAATCTGGATTAAGAAATCCAAAAGGAAATTGTTCTCTCAGATGTGTGTTTATGATACTCACCTCTTACTTTCTTCTTATTTTTTTCTCCCCCTGGTATAACATGACCCCAAAAAAGTGATGATAAAATAAGCGTAACCAAATAATTGGAAAGACATTTTATTTTGAAAGCAGTGAAATTAAATGAAGACTTCATTTTGTACAGTAAAAGCTATGTAGAAAAATTTGGCAGTATTCTGGTTTTGATTTTGAGAGACTTCAATGGAATATAGTTTCCAGGTTGCAAGACACTTTACTTTTTAGTTATTTCAAATAGTATTTCTAAATAACCCATTGCTTCTTAACATCTCAACATTGGTGTGATTGCTAAGCAAAAAGAAAATATCTTTAACAACTCAGCATGTTGTCCAGCATTGCTGAAGACGAAGAGAAGTATTTACTAAAGAAAGCTCTATTTAGGTGCTTTGACGATACAGTCAGATGTTTAACAGAATTATTTAAAGGCAATTTAGACAGCAGTATCTACTTCCCACTGAATTTCACTTAGTCACTTCTATAAATCCCATATGTATCTTCTACATCTTTAGGCACTTTAAATATCTGGCCCAAAGACAGTTGAAAATCTGTTAAAGCTATAGGCAGACTTCTGTTTTCTGCTACTGGAAGAAAATTCCATTTTTAATGCTAGTCCTGAAATTAACAAGAATTTCAGCCTTGGAGATGGTGGTTCAATGGGGATATTAAAATTATTTGTGACATTTAGTATGGCCTGGTAGAAACATCTGTGCATATTACTTTTCACTAACATAATTAATTTTGTAAGAAATGCAACCACAACTGCAGTGCTTTAATCAGCTTTCCATTTTCCTCATTTCTTTTTTTCTTTCAGAAATTGGACTATTAAATGTTGCTGGCTGAATACCAATTCTAATATTTTCTAAAATTAAATAATCATAAATCTAAGCAAGTATAGCTATTTCCTTGTAGGAACAGAATCTGCTAAGTAACAAACTCCTACAGAATGGGAGACATAAATTTGTGCTTGGTGTTTGCTTTTTCCTTTAAATATATTAAACATTTCTACTTTTAAGCTTACACAGTAGTAGGGACTAGGGATGAGTAAAGCCCCCACTGCAATATTTTTATTCTAAAACAAGTATCCAGATAAAATTATGGATTTATATAACAGATTACTCATATAGTTGACACAAAGGGAAGCACATCTTCATTTACAGTTGTCTGTTACAATGACACGCCACAACACAGAAGGGGACAGTGGACAGTGCTTTTCTTTCTAGTCTCAATTGATGTTACCCTTGATTTTTTTTATATTATTCAACTGAATACAAAGAACAGGATTCCAGATGCACCATATATGCGTGCACTATATTCCAGGCTTCATAATAAATACAAATATGCACTGTTAAAATGTAGATAAGGTTAGTGGGGGAGCTGGTATGGTCTGAGGCCAATACCACTTATTCATTTTTTAGACACCTACTTTTATAAGGAATCAATTCATATAAAACCCAGAAACATAGACCCTTAACATTAATACTTTAATTTTGAGTTTTCAGGCTAGGGAGTTTTCCTTAATATTAATTATTAAGGGTGTTTAAAGATATAAGTTAATATAAAACACATTATCATCCACAGCAGTTTAGTACCAGCATTTCAGTAAGAAAATCCTGTTTGCAAGATTGTTGATGAAAAGGTAGCACATAAATTTGACAGCAGGTGACTATGCCTGGTAAATATTTGGATGCTTCCCAATAGGTTTTGGGATAATCTGTTCAGGAAATGAAAGAAAGAAGAGGTAACTCTGGTGATGTAGGTAAATAAATTGAAAGGTTTAAAGGGTGAACACATAAAGCAACAGCACTTAGTAGGTTTTAAGTAGGCCATTTCTCCTGCATAAATATGTATAGAACAGAAGGCAGTTAAATACTCATGGCTTGCAAAATATTTTGCTGGAAGAAATAAAAATGTATTGATCATTTCCACATAAATATAGAGTTGTAAATGTTTTAGCTATTACCAACAGCATGTGGAGGAGCATCTACTGAGAGAAATAGTTTATGGGTGATATATAGTGATAGTCTTATTACTCTTGTCACCTGCTCTTGAATGCTTACGCCCAAAGAGGCTTCTGTTTTGTTGTGTTGTTTCTTTCTCTGCTGTATTTTTTCAATTTTAATTGATTGACCATTTCCAAGTGATTCTTTGGCACTGTGAAACATTCTGGATATCATTATTAATGAATTGATACCCAACTCTACAGTGAATTTTATCTAACCCAGATCTTACAGCTCTTGTGTTAGCTAATTGTTAGAAAACTCTGGATAAAAGTGAAATAGGTGTAACTTATTGAGACTAAAGTAGGCATTGGTCTCCCCTATATATCCTGACAGAGATGCATTTAAGTAAAAACTTAGATGAAAAGTGGTTATGAAAAAAAAAGAGTGGAATTCAGCAAGCTGGGCAATCTTTGACAGCGCAGATTGCAACACATTGCAGGTTTAATCTCTTCTCACACTTTAATGCTCTGGTGTCTGGGATGCAGGGGTTCCTGGGTTCCTTCTGACGTGCAGGATGACATAGAAGCACTGTAGTGGTTTTTAGGGCAAGAGACTTGTCCTGTCCTTTGAAATCTACTGTGCAATATCCTAAATCTACAAGAATAAGCTGCTGTGCTTTTGTGCTGGGGGTGATTTGACCAGACATAAGAAGCTCTAGACTGGTCAACCAGAGATCACCATTGATCATGGTAAATGTCTATCTGCTAATTTTAATTATTAATGACTTTAAAGGACTGTCTGAAACTGATTTATTTTGGTAGTCTACCAAGAGTGATGAATAAAACTCAGCATTGAAAGAAACTGATTGCAGGAATAGTACAAAGCAAAGTATTTCTAATATATTTATTATTCAGAGTTGAAAAATAATTTGCCTTATCCTGCATCAGAATATATATATAAGAGCTGACGTTTTCATAAGGCTGTTGCTGATTTCATGGAAGAAACACACTTCATTCTAGCTAATATAATCTATTTTTGTAACAGACGTTTGGGTCAATATGTTCTCATACAAATTTTTAATAAACACATTCTTTCTCCCACCCAATGCAGTCAGAATAGATTGGGAAATGTAAAGCAAATGGGCAAGCCAGGAGCACTGCATCTTTATGTTTCCAAGAAATGTTTTTATTGTTTACTACTACGTAATGTGAGGACAATAAAAATAAATCTTACCTTTTATTGTATTCTATGAAGTTTCAGGATACAGTTTAAAAACTCTGTTTTCAGAGCTGAAGAACAAAAGTTGGTATTTCTGCCAACAGATGGCTGAGGATGTTGTTATCCTGTCTGCATGTGCAAACAGAGATTATTGCAGTCTCATTGCCTACACCTTGCTTTCAAACTTTGGCCTTCCTTTTATTTACAAAGTTGTTTATTAAACAATTAGGAAGTTGATTTCACTGTGCCTCTTTTTTCACAATGATTGTAGAATATAAATGCATTAGGGTTATGTTCTGAAATAATTTTATCTTACAGCAAGTTTTAATAAGTACATGTAATTAAAATTAAGACTTGATTCCCAACTTCAGATCTATTCTAATGCTTATGTATTTGGTTATCTTAGAGAATGCTATTTTTCAGTAATTGAAAAGTACTATTGCATTTAAAAGTACTTAGCACTTATTGCACAGTTTATAAATTTAATAACCTAACCAGTTTAGCTAAAGTTACTCAAATCATTTGAGTTCCTAATACATTTCAAACTACTCAGACCAGTCTGTGAGCTTGAAGAGTCAATTCCACAAACACCATCAAGCAGCTTGTGTCATTCTGCACTTTATAGAATAGAAGACAATTGAATGCCTTCATGAAGGACTTGCCTTCATGATAATCAGAGACTACTCTGAAATAGCGAGTTCCAGTGACTCAAAGTTGTGTGTGTTTGTGTGCGGATTGGCTTGGGTTTTCTGCTTTGGTTTTCTGTTTGTTTTGGGTGTGGGGTTGATTGGTTTGTTTTTGGGGGTTTTCTTGGATGAGGCAAAGCATCTTTGTCCTAGTGCAGAAGATTTTTTTCTAGGGAGCAAAGTTCTGGGTTTTGATGAATTCACAAGAAAAATCAAGCCTCAGGATTGTATTAGATTCAGGGGAAAGTGATGTCTATCTACTCTGTGGCTTTGCACTGAAAAATGTGATTGACAATCTCTGATCAGGAAAGCTTCAGAATTAGAGAAGCTGTGCCAAGGTACTTCTCAGGAAAACATTCATGTACCAGAGCCAGTCATCAAGTGCAAGTTATTTATTCTTAATAATAGCTATTGAAAAAGTCCCAATGCTTGATTCTATTTTCACAGAACCCATGTGTTGCTAAATCCCAATTTTAAGCCTTTAAGTAACAGAAGCTCAATTTGACTCCAAGACTCACTTTGCCCAGATCATGATTTTTTTGGAGATATTTTAATTACAAGAAACTATGGCCTGAAATTCTGGTGGGACCATGAAGGGGGGGGAAAACCAAACAAAAATCCCAACATTTTTTCCCCCCTTCATATTCTTTGATTGACAGGATGGGGTAAGAAAGGAGAGGCAGGGAGAGAGCTTTTCTATTGAGTAGTTTGATGACTCCTCTATATGGAATTACTACTGATCTTTTTTTGTCTGGAGGGGTTCTCTTGGGGGCTGAGAACTAAAAGTTCTAGCATAAATCTGTGTAAAAAGCAGTGTGCCATACTGTCTCATGATGAAGGCTGTTCACAAACAAATATCATGTAAAATATCATATCACAAGTAAAGTATTTCCAGGAACAAAATGAAGAAGGTGTCCTAACTGTGTTAATGAGCTGCAGCTCTCATTTTCTGTGGCTGACCAGGGAAGGGAGGAGTCCATACTGCAGCTGACGAAATGCAGAGCTTCACAAAGTCTCTGTAGTCTTCCTGAATCACTGCAGACAGAAGTTTGTCATCACTGCCTTTTAATTCTGCTTTGGCCTTTTTGCTACTGGTTTTGTCAATACTAATTTAGGGGATTTTTAGCATTGTATAATATACAATCCAAAGTATTGAAAAAAAGTGGCAATGTAGCAGTGTTTTGTGCATTTTTGCACTGCATGCAGTCCATGTCAGTATCTTTGTTGGTTACCTTGGAAACTGTCATGGGGGGAAATGTGATTGGCTGCGTCCTCCAATTGATTATTAGAGTCGTGGGCAGTTTCAAGTGCCAGACATCTCATAGGTTGCACAAGTAAGTAGCACTAATGAGTCACAATTTAAGATTCTTTTCTTTTTGAAATAAGCCACACGAAGCAGTACATCTGCAATGCCTTGGAAGTTTGACTGGAATGAGTAATGGATTGCAAATTTCCTCTTTGTAGAAACTATAGTGTTTTGGGGGATGTGCCTTAGATTTTCTTTTCCTTCCTGGCTGTTTCTACTGTGGGGCGTGCACAGTATGTCTCAGAGGAAGGAGCAAAATAATCTCTGATACCCGCTCCCCTGCCAACAAACCCAGAACCCCATTCTGAAACAATAGTTTCTGAGATCTGCTGTAAAACACAATATTTTATATTGTCAGAGGAATAGAAGGTAACGTCCCTTGAGCTTCTTGTATGCTTCCCCTTTTTTTTGTCTTAAGAACTGATATCAGTAATAGCCAGTCCTGCTCCCATGGATCAGTTGATGAATAGTGATAGCCTGGGTGACGCATTCAATATCCTGATTGTGTTTTACATACATTTTTTTCAACAATGTAGGAACACATATTTTGTTTTCAACCAAAAATCTTTTGGTAACAAAGGCTTCCTTATGTCAAATTTTGTCACTACCTTTGAAAAAAGCAACTTGTATAGCATAAAGTGAAGTCATTGTCTTGAGAATATCTTTAGAAAGTCATGATTAATAATGTAGTTCTCCAATGCCTTGGTGTTGCCTCCAGTCTCTGATGTTACTTGACCATCATTGCCTACAGAAATACCTGATTTAAGGGAAGAAGAGCTGATATCACATTGCAAAGTGTTAATGGCCCAAATTACTCTTGGATGCTTCTATGATTGTATTAGGAGTAAAGAATGGGTTTAAAGTAAAACTACTGTACCATTTAGAAATAGTTTAGCACCTTTATTTTTCAGCTGCTCCTTTCTTAGTAGCATTTCATTTGCATCCTTGAATAACTCCAGTTTTCTCAGAACTGCAGATGTTTTTTCAATTCAGAAAACAATGTATAGATACAGTATATTTTCATCTCTATGCTCAGCCCTGATAGCAGTGAATAGCAATAGAACAGGCTGCCAAGGGGGTGCTTCAGTCTCCACCTTTGTAAGTTTTCAAGACCCGACTGGATAAACCCTGAGTGATCAGAGCTGATTTGGTTTTTAGCAGGAGATTGTGCTAAATGACCACGGAGGTATCTTCCAGCCTGATTCATCCCTTGCTGTGAACCATCTCACTGAAAACTGTGTTTTATTTCCAGCTAATGTTTCTCTGACTGTAGCTTTCATCCATTGGTTTCCATTAGTCATTGTCCTGTTAAGGAACAGGTATTTAATGTTGGTATTTAATGCCTTCTCCACCGTGAATACGGAAATACAAAAAGCAAACCAGCTCCCAGACTCTTTCAAGACCAGCAGCTGGACAGACACTTGGGTTGTCTACCCTGCAAGTCATTTGCTCCATTTTGCCCTGGACAGGACAAAATAAGTAAAGCTTTATTAAAATGCATATATTGAAGCAGGGTGCAGAATTCCCCTTTTGGAGTTTTCAGTGGTAGCCACAGAAGTCTCTCTTATCTCTTGCTTCAAGATGCTCAAAAATATTCAAAGCAGATCTCCGAATCAGAAATATTCTGATCAAATAATTTTCTGTGCAACTTTTTAAACTATTATTTGTTGTGTGAAAAAATGAATCTGGAGTAAATTTTGTTGTATTTCTCACAACTTTCCCCACCAGCTGAGCAGTCAGACCTTAAGTACAAGCAGCCAGACACAGGGATCTGCAGGGCTGCTCCAGTCTCAGCTCAGCTGCAGCTGAGCTATCACTCAGTCTTTTAAAGCAGAAAGTCCCAGGAATTTAAGGGCTAACCCTCCAGAGCAATCAGATACCTTTTTCTGCATGGATGTAGTACAGTCTTGAATTCTGCTTGTTTTTGATGCCTTGCAAAAATGAAGTTTATGGCATGTACATAAACTTCATCAACAAAGTTTGTAATCTTTTGAAAGATTAAAATCAAGCTTTTAGTCCAGACCAAATATTTTAGAATATTTTAGCTGGGAATTAAATATTTTTGTATAATTTGTCAAACAGTTGCAGCAGCTTTACTTTATGTTGCCAAGAACTGAAGTTGGGCATCTAGCCTGTGGTTACCTGATTTATCCCTTTTGGCATTTTTAGTCTGGACACATCATCGCCTGTCTTCTAATCTTCTGGAGTTACTCCAGTTTTTCATGACTTATTAGAAAGTTAATACTAGCAGACAGAAGATTGCCTCTGATTCCTTATCTTCAGTACTCTTTGGGGGTTTTTTGTTTGTGCTTTGTTGTTATTGTTGTTTTTATTTTTTTCATATAAAGCATTAATGGTTGTACTTTTAAAAATTGTATCTCTAGCTATTATACTATGAATTATATAATTTGTTACTGTATTTATACTGTGGCTATTTTTTTCTCCTTTATAAAGGGTTTCTAATTTTAATTTTAAAAAAAGGTCCAAAATTTATTATTAATTAAAAATGAGAGAATTGACTTAATCTTAGTGCTCTGACTTTCTGGGAAAGGTTCCTAAAATCAAACTGAGACAGAGTGGATTGCGATGATTATATTTCTTATTGAAACATGAAGACTAGAGCTTATTAAAGGTTTTTTGTACCACTAATCCTAAAATCAAACTTGAAAATTAAGAATATGCTTAAATGTCTTAAGATTTGCTGGGTTAAGGATAGTATCTCTACTTTATTCGTGCCTCATAACTTTTAATTTATATTACTTACTATCTCCTTCACTTTTTTAATTAATCTCATTTTCAGCATCACCTGATCAGTGAAATGAAGTTGTCTCCTTATAGCACTATCATAAATTTGGAACTTTTAATATTCTGGTCTTTAGCAACTTTTGAATTTTTAATCTTCATTTTCCTAAGGGTTTTTGTTTTGGTTTGGTTTGGGGTTTTTTTTGTGTTTTGTTTGTTTTGGGTTTTGTTTTGGTTTTGGTTTTTTTTGCTAACCAATGGATTTCTCATCTAGAGGGAAAGAGACCCTTTGTAAGCACTGAAGATGGGAAGTGCTACCTTTTTGCTCACATTGAAAGAAATTGGTCAAGATAGTACCTAAAAGACCAATAAACTCCAGAATACATTCAGTTATAGTGTTGGATAGTCATTGTTACTGAAAAGAAAACAAGAAAAAAAAGTGTTAAGGTCTAATTAAAGATGGATTTGTTTACGTATGGTGCTTAATAAGAAAGCAGATTTAACCTTGGAGGCTGGAGATGAAGTCTGATGTACTGCACTGAATATTCACAATCAATTTTTAAATACATTTTATTTGTGATAGGCTCAAATCCAAAAGTCAACTTATGAGCTTGGAGGAAATCCTTGGCATACAACACATAGCAGTTAACATACTTTCTGTTAATATGTGACATCTTTGTACACATCTTTATTTATGTGAAATGTTGAAACACTATTAAAGAATTTGACCAACTCCCTCTAATTTCAAATCAAAGTTGTCAGTTGAGACACCTGCTCTGCCCCTTCTATGGCAGCATGAGTGATAATGTGCAGATGAGCCCCTGCTTCTCTGGGCAGCTCCATCAGCAGCCATAGGATGCTTCTCACTTTGGATTGTGTTTCCAAAGCCTTAACAAGGCAGATTATCTAATGTAATAGTTCTACTTTAAGGGCGGGAGAAGAAACAGAGAGATAAAAATAGGTATGCAGATGGAAACTGTTCCACTTTTCCATATGCTAATAGAAAACTACTAGGACTCTTAATCATCCCTCTCATTAGCGGCTGCATTTTCAAAATGGTCTCAAAAAGATCTGTAAATGTGAATAGCCAGAGAAATATCTGCATAGGTAATTTGAACAAAAATTTGAGGAAGAAAAAAGTAGATGCCAAGTGTTAGGGTTCTCATGGAATAACTGGAATGCAATTCTGTGTGCAAACAGCTTGAATTTTTTTTTTATCTAAAAAATTACTTTATATACCAATCTCTTTGAACAGCGTAATGAGAAATATTTTACATTATTTCCTGTTGTTGAAGGTGGCAACTTTCTTAAAATGCTTGAATAAGAATTTTTGTTACTTTGGAAACTTAGAGTGAAGAACAGACCAATCTTAAGGCCAGGGACTCACTGGCTCCAAGGACAGCGAGGTAAAACACAATGATTACAGGTGTAAAGCAGTGTAGTATTCAGCTGTTTTATTTATAGAGGCACAATAAAAGCTCAGATTCAAATGTCCAATTGTGTATTTTTTCTGAGCAACAGAAAGCTACTCTTCAAACATGGGAAAAAAAAAAGATGACTCTCCAGAAATGCCCTATATTGCTGATGCTATCAGTGGTCACTGAATAGTTTGTTATTATGTGTTATTTTAGAACAAAGGCCTTGTTTGTTTAGAATTTAACTCAAGATAAATAAGTTGTGTTGCACATTATGTGATTTGTTATGAATATAAAATAAGACAGCTCCATTTCTCTGAGATTTTTAAAACGTGGTTAAATTTCTCAGAATTGACATGATTAATTTCTAAGAGTCATCATACTATGGCAGGAGTCACTGTCAAGTTGTAACCAGAATCCTCCCTAGACTCCCTTTACCATATACATTGTTTAGCTTTGTTTTACTTTACAGAAAGATTTATATTGAGCCTTCTAAACATTAAAATCTTCTTAACAGGGATCCCATCTTTTCTACACTGTATGTAATAGATTTTGATGGATTCTCTGGAGCACAGTGGAAATAAATCCTATCTACCCAGTGAATACTCATTACGTCCTTGATTTATCTTATTTGCAGATGGCCTTTTTTCTGCTCATATTTTGAAATAGCCATTTGTAAAAAGATTCTGTATTAAGAATAAATTGTTTTCTACTGTAAAAAAATTCTATTATATCACATAATGTGCAGTCTTATGAGTATATCTATTTCCTAGCCTGTTTCTTGAATAACATTGAAAATTTATAAACACTTTAATTATTATTTCTGCCCATTGGCCTCTGTGGAATTTGCTAGTTTATAGAACTGGTTTTTAAACTACTTTCCAGCACAGTTCTTAGTTAGCATGTCAGTGACTGCAAAAGCTCAGATAAAACAGGACAAAATATTCTGGTATTCATGGCTGGGCAAAGGGATGCTAAGAACTAGAACATTTTATTATCCCCAAGTCCAGCCAGTTCTCAGGAAGACCACGGGCTGTGTTGTTAGAAATTCAGGTTCCTGAGTTGCTGGGAAAAGCAATCCTACTCATTTTAAGTTTAGGAAGCAAACAGACAACACACAAGCTGAAATTTTTGTTTTTAAAGCACACAGTAAAGATATGTAGAACTTGCAGATGTGCAGCTATTTTAAATAATTTTAAGAAAGCTGTTTAAAGTACTGAAACAAATCACTGGTTTCCAATCAACTTCTACCTCTTCAATTCTGAAGGAGTTTCTAAAAGTGATTGCTAATGTTTCAAGTCTTGCATTTCTAATCTGTTACCACCTGTAGATGCTATTTTATTAATACTTTTACCTTCATCCAGTCTTAATTCCTCCTTGTTCATCTTTATTCTTTTTTATAACACACACCTTAAAATGTATTCATATATCTTGAATTTTATATAAACCATCTAATTCTTCTTCCGTTATCCTTTATATTCCTATCTCCTCTTAATTAGTGGTTCCTAATTCTGTGACTATTTGGAGGGCCTTTAAAAATCTCTTTTTAAGAACAAAGTTTCCTACTCAGCTTGTTGTGCAACTTTATGGAACAGCACTGAAAATTAACACCATAAAAATAAATTTTAGTGTATTATTTAAAATCTATGTTTTACCAGCAGCTTATTATTTGAACTCCTTAGCCTTCCTCTAGCATTGTATTCTTGAAAATTCACTAATTTCTTTTATCCACATTGAGGCTAATCTTAAAGTTTATGGTTTTCCTGTATCTGTCATGATTTCTTTATATTTGTATAACTCTTGTCTGTACTGCCTCAACCAAATAAATACACCTGATATTTTTCATACACCATGGGGTCTCTCAAGTTTTTCAAGATCTGTTTTTCAGGACCTTGTTGAGACCATAATTTGGAAAGAGTAGACTATTCCAGATTTTGGAAGTATTTACCTGTTGCCAGAATTCATGGATCACTTTCATAAGGATGTTTCTCTTTGGGTGGTTGGTTTGGTGATTTGGTGGGTTTGTTTGCTTGTCGGTTTTGGGGTTTTTTGTTGGGTTGTTTTTTTTTTAATAAGGGAAAAACCTATTCTTTAGGAATTGCATGTTTTTAACATATCAGAATCAATATGCCAAGAATCAACAAGCTGTCTTATGAGTGTAGTGACACAGAGGAACATATTTAGAAGGCATATGGTAGAGAAAGCAGGGTGTGCTGCACCCTGGGAGAACTCTTCCTATTTTCCTGCAGTACTTCACTGACTGGAGCACATGCATATGGGACTCTCTTGAATGTGTATTAATTGAATAAGAGACGATTTCCTAATGATGAATTCTATGCTCATTTAGTTTCTTTCTTGTTTACAAAAAAAACCACCCTTGAACAGTCAGTATACAGTAATTGCCAGTCTCCCCCGAGAGAATTAAATAACATGCTTTTGTTATTCATTATGCAGTTGTTTTGTGCAGAACATACAACTTCCAGCTGAAGTAAAGCAAAGAAAAAGGCAGAAGACGTGACATAGGTATATGTTCTCTCTATACACATAAATAGAGAAGATATAATTAAGATATGGCATAACATGGAATAAATGCTTATGTTCATCACCAGCTGCCTGGGGTCTTGTTTTCAAGCATGTTGACGCCTGCACACAAGGGCAAAATGCATCTTTTTGCAAGGTCTTCTCTAGTGCAGTTACAAGAGGACCAAGGGAACTGTCTAGGCTGGTGCGTGTTTCAAATGCCAGCAGTATTTGCAGCAGCGCAGGGCTGAGCGTGGCCTGCAAGTGCTTTCTGAGGAGCCTGACTAATTAGTGCCTGCTGAGCTTCATGCTGCTAGAGCTGAGCTCCTGATACCTAGGCTAAATATAATTCCACAAGAGCCCCTCCAAGGATACAGTAGTGGAGATGTGAATTTTGAAAGGTACAAAATTCAGAGGCAATGCACTTTAGTCTTCTTATTATACCCAACTACTTGCGGACTTTTTGATTTCCGTGTCTTTGGGAATGCCTCAAAAGCTGCTTTCTACTTCAGTGCTGTATATGAGTTCCTCATATTCACTTATGTCTAAAGAGCAAGATAAAATGATTGTCTCACTGAAAGATCTCCAGGGTACTGACATCCCACATGCATTCTGTAAAGCTTCCAAAATTTGGTTTTTACTGTATTTAGTTCTTATTTTTTGCAATCATATTGGAATCATAGCAGCTGTTGTTAGGAATCTTACTTGCTGCCATAATCTGAGTTTCATTGATAAAGAGTGGCTTGAAGGCAAACTTTTTATTTAAACAACTTTATATTTAAACCTACTCTGTTCATTGCATTTCTGTTGATTTGGTACACCAGAGTTTTCAGAGCTTTCCCCTGACTAACAGCATTGTGTCCAGGCTGCTTCCTATGGATTTTAGTTTTCTATTCTTTTTACTTCATTGCCTTTTGAACTGCTATAGCCTACTCATTTAAAAATAATTTGGCTCCTGAATTCCAGTGTTGCAAAGTACCACTTAGTTTGGTCTCACAAAACATGTCAAATTTAATTATATAAAGTTTTTTCCTGTAGCAGGTCAATCATACTTACAGGAATTATTTCAGAAATTTACTTAAGGCAAACTCAAGAATAGCCTTTTTTCTTCTATGCTTCAGACAAAGCTCTTGCAAGATGCAATTGTTTATTACTTTCAAAATTGTCTTTCAGTTTATGCTGTGGTATATTTGGTATTACAGTTGTCCTAACAAATCTTGTCAGAGGTTGTTCCCATCTCTGTGAAAACCAGCAAATACTCTCAGCTGTGCAAGTATTCAGTATTCCCAAGCTTGGATCATGCTGTAGTGTAGTATGGAGATATCTAGATTTTGACATAAGACCAACATATAAAATATTGTGTACTTGGAAATCACTCTAAATTGGCCCAAGGAAGACCATCTTATTCTAAGAGTTCTT
Source organism: Bombycilla garrulus (assembly GCA_013400315.1). Classification (NCBI taxonomy): domain Eukaryota; kingdom Metazoa; phylum Chordata; class Aves; order Passeriformes; family Bombycillidae; genus Bombycilla; species Bombycilla garrulus. Next base: position 3,532,677 of record VXBU01007974.1, read on the forward strand.
TCTCAGGTGCACGGAACCAGAAATGTCATGGACCAGTCCAGAGCCCATGTAGTGAAGGAAAAAAGGCAGCAGTGTTGGGATGGGGAGGACAGACAGTTGCACTTCTCATGTCATGCTGATACTGAATCATATTCACACAATAGAGCTTAGTGTGACCTCCAAAATATTGCAGTGCTGGATTGTGTGCATACAGGCATCAACAGAGACATTGCCATCAGGGCAATGCAAGGAACTGCTGCAGGTAACGTTAATAAACGACATTTGACTTGCAATTTGTATTTTTCTTGTCAGAATTCATGGTATTCACCTGTCTAAATTTGTAGATACAATATGAATACACTGTGTATTCCCATGTGTTTACATGGACCCTGATTTCCTTCAGAAGCCTGTTTATATATTTGTGTTAGTGCGAACTTTGACCTAAATCCTTTGAAGTGTACCAAAATCTTCTCATGTTCTCAGATGTTGTTACTTATTTATTTCTTGTACTGCATGTATTTCAAAAGGAATTATTATACTGTTCTGATATAGGCTTCAGGAATGAGAATTTGCAAATCCTTTTCTTGAAAGAAAGGGTTACTAGTGAGGATATTCTAGCCCATAACACCGCAGTGCTTGCATTACATGCAAGAAGGAAGTCTGTTGTTGCAAAGAATTTATTATGAGAATGTTTGAAGGAGAATGAAATGGAAGGTAGTTGTTTATTTTTTCCTCAGAACCAAGTTTGAAGTGAAGGAATGGTGAAAGAATAATTTTGATTGTAGAGGGAGTATAAATTAGAATTATAATAAACTTGTATATTGTGATGACCGTAAGAAAAACAAAGGCAATTCTTGCAGAATTATTTGTAGCAGTAATGGCCAAATCTCCTGTGCATACAGCATGTTCCCCTGTGGAGCTGTAGACTCACAGCATCACCAGAAAACTAATGGGTTCAGAAAAAAAAAAATTAAAAATTGAAAATAAATGACAGCAATATCCATCAGCCTTGCCCTGAAAAGAGAACTGTTACCCACAGCCCCAACAGAAAGTTGAGACAGTGTCAACTGGATCTCTGGCTTAGTGTAAAACCTTATAGTACCAACTAGTACTGGGATGAAGACGGTCAAGCTCAAAACAGAAAAAATTTAAACTGGACTTAAAATTTAAGAAGCTAGAGAAAAAAATGTATTTAACTCATAAGTTCTTAACATGGTCAAGTGATTCTTGATGCTTTATGGTGATGCAAATATCTGTATTTATAAAGTATAACTGGAGAAATGAAAAGGTAGTTGAAAGACAGGTCCAGCTTTTTTTGAGCTTGAACTCTGAGGCAGAATGAATATGCAAGTAATTCATGTATAGAGTTAGGATTATTTAGATTTGTTGTGAAAGTTGCATAAAACATACTTAATTGTTCATGCTGAGCTAAACAGATGTATGTCACCAAAATTAAGGTAAATATATAAATAAAGAGGCATAATTATTTTACTCTGCAGGGAAGGTCTTTCCTTTAACTCTGTTTTTAGATTGTTTTTTTGGTGGATGTGTGTGTATGTGTGTTTTTTGGTTTCGTTTTTGGTTTCGTTTTTGTTTCGTTTTGTTGCTTTTGTAATGGTGTAAAACCTGTAGAGTTTCTCCTGATTTACACTGGCAAGAAATGTCCAAAGTTGCCATGGTGAGAGATAAAATGCAAAGCAGTACTTTGAATTTACTGTGTAACAACATCAAGTATGGGTATTACTCAGCTGCTTTTGCCACATATGAGAATAAATTTACAAAGTTAATACCTTGATTAGTTCAAGGACCCAGAACTGCTTCCAGTGACAGATTCCTGTTCTGACTGGTTCATTCACAACTCTTCAAAGTGGTTCTGAAGACAATTTTGTCACCCTGCTTAAGATTCCATTGAACTGGCCATGTCTGGGCAGTGATCATTAGGAGCTGAAGGGTTGGCTTGTGAGGAATCAGCACAATATGTCCCTAGGCAGTAGGGGGGAGGTCACACAAAACAAATTCATCAAGGCTTCACACCCTTTCTGAGCTCCCCTGTCACTGCTTGAGGACTGAGCATACCTGTGCCTTTGACCTCTCTAATAAGACATCTGGTTTGAAAGGATCTAGGAGGATCTAAGGGGGATCTGAGACATCCTCTAGTCTGAAAGCTGTAGCCTCAAAAATATAATAACCTGTTTTCATTTCAATCTAGTACTTCATAAGATAAAAATTAGAAAGTCTTTTTAATTTCCCTGTAAATGTGGTAGAGATCAGATTGGTAAAAAGATTGAGTAATCATATATATTGGGTCTTACAGTTTTTTAACACTTAGTGCTTTGTACGATGGGCCTGGATGTTGTTGTTCCTGACCTGAATGTGGATTTTGCCATCAATTTCAGTAGGAACTGTCTTGGGTGCTGAGCTGAGGGTGTGCTTCCTCTATCTCACCTGTGAACCTGGTATGGTAACATTGTACAAACTTGCTGGAATGAGAGCTCTACCAGATCACAGCTGTTTGTAAACTACCAAGTCCGAGCACAAAATGGGAGGGGTGGAGAGAATGAAAGATAACTCTCCACAGTAACACTGAAATATTTTAGAGAGATCCTTGAATGCCAAGTGGTAAATACTGACAGTATTCCTAGAGGTTTTTGCTGTGTATAGCTTTTTAAAAGGGATTATTCCACAGTAAGTTTTGTGATTGGTTTGAGTGTTTTATTTTTTTTTCCTGTCCTGGCATTCTGAATTTTCCCAGGATGATCATAATGTCCTCTAGGCCTGAGTTGCAGCACAGGTGCCTTGCCATCTTCACTGGCCCTCAGCCTGTCTTCATGCTACACTCTTCAGGCAACAATACTTTCTGTAGAGGATAATTCAGCTCTTTAAAAACATCCACGATTTAGGAAAACTGGTTTATTCAGACTTGGCGATTGCTGCAGAACAGAAACATCTCTCAGTGAAATTTCTACCTTTTAGTATCTGGAAACAGGCAGATCCCAGGTAAAGCAAGTGCTGATTCCATAGTCTGCATGCTCCGAGTTAGAAAGCGTTAGTTAGGGGCAACAGAACATGTACTTATGCTCCCTGCAGCACTGGGGACATCTCCTCACTGGGATTGGGGTTTCAGGGTAGCAGGTAAAGAGTAGGACACAAGCACATTTGGGACGGCCGTGCAAGAAAGTGGAAGAAGTGAAGAGCACTGTGTTTTCTGTTCTCAAGGAAGGCTTGAATTAATAACATTCTACATTTGATGAAAGCAGTTTCATCTCCCTTTCTGGAATACCAATAAAAGGATGACAGGAATATGTTTTACGGTCAGATGCAAACTTCTGTTCTCCAGTTCTTTCTTTAAAAATTATGCCTGAATGCTGTTTGATTATTTTTAAAATCCACAACAGTGATAGTAATTCTCTTTAAATTCTTTCTATTGAGCTGCCCTCCTGTTGTCCCCTCACCTGGTCAAAGTGGCAATAATGAAGAGAAGTTTTCTGAAAAAGTGAAGTCCTTCCAGCTGAAGAAAAAGCCAGCTAAAACTATTTTAATCTGAAAACTTGCACACAGTTATACCAGACCCAAGACTGATATTCAAAACTGAATGGCTTTAAAAACAAAACTTTTGTCTTTGTTTCCCATCAGGATCATCTAACCTAACAGTTTTAGAACCCTCACATATTTTTTATAGCAGTATTTCAGAATTAAAAAACAAATTTAGGAAACCAATTCCCTGTCCAAGAAAGCTTAGAAAGGAAGACCAAATCCTGCAATCAATTGATGCAGAAAAATGCCACTCCATTAATTTAATAACAGGTTTCTGCAATCTGCTTTCAGGGCTAAATCTTAAACAAACATCATGAAGGAGATTTAGACACACAGTGACATAATCTTTGTGCACATTTTTTTTGCTGTCTTTTAAGTGTTTTACTATCCTTACCCTATGCAATCACTCAATCTGCCTTGCCCTGCCTTCCTATCAAAGGGTGTGGATGCTGCAGATATTTCTTAGCTAAGTGCCAGTGTAGCTAAAATCAAGGAATTAAAAAATTTCTGTCAATGTAGCTGTCAAACTAATTTACTTCACCACCTTGAAGGAAATAGGGCAGCTTTTTGTGGTGATTTCATGATTTGATAAGAGGACTTCAGTTCTCAATCCATCATAATTCTAGGTGCCTGACATTTTGTATTTTATTCCAGTTCTCACTGAGTTGCTTCCAACTGTCTGCAATCAAAGCACTTGGGGATGTTTTGCACAACCTTTCAATTGCCTTTTTTTTTTTTAATCTGTAATTCAATTTTACATTAAAATACTTTCTTCAATATACACTTAAGTTCTGCTGATCTCAAACTACACAAAAGAGTTTTGTTTAAAGATATAGCAGGTCCTTGACTCATAAAATACTGCCTGGGTCAGGAACTGGGGTAAAGTCTTACCTATGGTGTCTTTAACCCTGTGGAGATGCATGTAGTGAGTTACAGAATGAAAAAATATGAGCTCCAACATCGAAAGTCCTAGAGAATTATGCAAACCAAGACGAGATTAGTATTTGCCCATCCCATTTTCTCTTCTCTTACAATTAAGTGACAGTCATGCTTGTATCAAGCACTACTTGTTTCCTGAGCAACTTATTGCACTACTTTTCTGTACAATACTGAGAAATTAATATTTTTTAAGGGCCAAGAGCAGTATAACTGGAAGGTCTTACAAAATTGCTTTTGTCAATAAATTCACCAGTTTGGATTCTTTCCACAGTAGTTGAAGCTGATGTGAAACCCAGAAAACTGTGGCTATGAAAAAGTGAAGTCCATTGCCCTTGAAAAGCAGAATCAAGACACTTGCATGAATATTTTTTTCTATGCATATGATATAACAGGTATCTTTATGCTGACATGCTGATTGCCAATGGGATGGTGTACGGTGCATGGACTGTGGCACACTAGATCTACAGCACTGTAGGTCTTGTAAAGAAGACCTACAGTGAAAGTAGAGACCAACCAAGATAAAGCATGCTGAAAACCTGTTCAGGAAATTTATACAATGGTTGACTATATTGTATTGTCTTTCACATGAATTTATGGCTTTACAGGATTTGGAAATTGAAATCATGCATCAAAATAGTTTATTATCAACATTCTTCTGTTAATTAGAGAATTAAATATTATCTGATACATGGAAAAAACTTTCACCTGCTTATTTCAGATACTGCTGCATCTTATTCAAATACTAAAAAATTCAGGAAGCAACACTTTGGAAAAATACAACAGATGTTGAGATAGGGTGAAAAGATTTTTATTTTTTTAAGTGGGATTTTGCACTTGTTAGTCACGCTATTTGTGATACAGGGCTACTGTTCTTGGGCTACCATCAATCAGCATCTCTTCTGTCTCTACTGACTTGAGGGACTGGATATCTTGAGAACCTATCTTGAAACTCTTACTCCATCTGAGAGTTTATTTTGCATAGCAAACACATTTACAGCAATCCATTTGAAAACCATTTAGAGTTCTTAGTACATGGCCTGGGATATTACTCATATAATAATGCTGTAGTCAAGGGTTGACAAGATGAACAAGTATGATGTTACTTTATTGCCCATTTCCTGCATAGTATCACACGCTGCTCAGCAAGGACTGTGGGCCATTCTTTAAGAGTATTTCAGTTTTGAGGGGTATTTTTTTTTCATCTTGAAAGCTAAGAATCAAAATACTATGCAACTGCTGTTTAAAATAGGACAATCTTTGCTGGCTTCTCTGTGAGATTACGGTACTTGTAGTCTAATTGAGATATTTTTAGAACCAGAAGTACCATATCCAGCTGGAAACCAGGTTGTTTGCCCACTGTAAGATACCCAAAATCTTAGCAATCCTTAAACATGTCACATGAATGGTTCTGCATTTTGCCAATATTGGTGTTCACACCAGTTATTTCCTCTACTTTTCAATCAAACACGCAGACACAAGTGAGAAAAAGAGGGAAACAATTTCTTTGACAAGTTGCTCAAAATAAATGGGAGATTTTGAAGGTGATAAGAAATTTTACCTGGCCCACAAGCCCACGGTCAGAGAAAAAGAGGTATTGCCCGAAGTGTGTATCAAAGCATGAGCACATTTGTAAATGGAAAAGTTGCATGACTTTGTACACTGTCAGTACAGAATGATGAAAGCCCTGCCCCATAGGCCTGTCTTGGCACACAGAGCCTGCAGTGTTGGTAAGACAATGTTACTGCAACACATTTAGACAGTGGTGTATTTACAGCTAGCAAAAAATAATGAGTTATGCAGATCAACCCAAACATGGCTCAATAGAACCTTTGAATTTCCAAAACCCGAGGCTATACGTTAATTTTCCACACATAATGCACCGTGATATCCACATATATTGAATTTGTTTGAGATATGTTCAATTCCCTTTTGCTAGGATAGCCAGACTCAGACTACACATGGCACAGGGTACTCTGGGCCTGGGACATCTCTGACTATCAGTGCATACACCAGATCAGAGATACTTTGGCATTGCTTGAATTCTTCTTAATATGTAAATCAAAAAATCCCATCAGTCCAGCACCAAATATTACCAGCCTTCACTATCAGGTTCATATTGATATCTGGTCATATTCACATGTGGCAAATGACACATTTCTGTGGTGTAATGGCAATTGCTAGCAGAGACTCAGAAACAACTCAGGAGTGTCAGATGTGGTCCCAAGTCAGCACTTGCAGGTGAATTTCACAGTACAGGATGAAAGTGTTTCATCTTGAGACCTCCTGGTCTTATCATATGATTGCAGAAAGCAAAAAAAAAAAAGAAAAAAAAAGTGCTTATTATACATCTAAAGTCTAAAGTCAAATGATTCACTGCACGGCATATCCACCATCTTCCTTTCAGTATGATATTTCAAGAGGTTTAGCAGTGAAACAGCCTGGCTGTGTGAGAACAGAAACCTCCGCTGGTGAACAGAGAAGAGTGGCTCTACAACATCAGCCACAGAACAAAAAGCTGAAAAATGGGGTGGGAGCCGTGGGTGTTTTGATTTTAAAAAGGCTTAAACGTTCTTTAACTTAGTTGTTTGGGTTTTTATTCTATTGAATACATAAATGAGAATTTCATCACCCACACAATCTTGTCTGTTTCAGCAGGAAAAGTGTGTTTTCTCACTTTGTGCAATTCCAATTGTTACAAATGGAAAAAGATAGGGGAAATGTCATGATGAATTGCCCTCAGCCCCCCAAAGGCTGGCTGTTCTGTTTCTGGAAGGAAAACCCGAGCAGCTACTTACTGGAGCTTAAAGGCACAGCGCGGCGGTGTGCGGCACTGCTGGGGCGGGAGAGGGGCACGGTTGGTGGCCCCCGCTGGGAGCGGGGTGGCAGCAGCTCCTGCCAGGGTGGCCGCAGGCAGGACGGGCGGGGGGAGCCCGGGGCTGCCTGGCCCCGCTCCAGCGGCAGGTGGATGCTGCGGAGCTCGGCGCGGGGCTTCCCCGCTCCCGAGCGCTCCGGCCAAGGGAGCTATCGGTCTGTATTAAATGGCTGCCTGCTTTTCGGGGCTGCCGACTGCTTCACGGTTTGGCTGTTTATTTTTTTTTAGCCGCTCTGCCGTCTCTCGGGGGCAGCCCCCCCCGCCCCGCTCTCCACCCCGGCGCTTCCCTAGGTGAGGCTTCATCCCACCGCCTCCCCGTCCGCCCCCACCTCAGCGCTTCCTCCCCTCGCCCTTCCCGGGGAGCCGCTGCCGCCTCTTCTCTGCGAGCATCCCCCCGGCCCCGCACCCTTCCCGGCTCTCCTGCTCCCGGGCCAGGGTGCGCCTGGGTGTGGGCTGGGGCCGGCCCGGCCGTGCGAGGCGGATCGCGGCTTTCCCGGGGAGAAGGAGGCGGGGGCCGGCCGGGGGGCGGCGTGGCAGGGCAGGAGCTCCGGAGCGCCCCAGCCCCGCGCCCGGGAGCAAGCGGCTCTCCAGCCCGCCTCGATCTCCGTGCAACACCTTTACACTCGTCCCCTCCCCACCACCCGCCGATTTTTCTTTTTTTTTTTTCCCTTCCTTTTTTTCTTTTTCATTTTTTTTTCTTCGCTCCTCCACTCTCCCGCAGCGAGTTAAATATTTCTTTTGTTAATTGACGCCCAAAGTGTTCCCAATCCCTTAGCCGCGCCGCCCGGGCCGACCGAGGACGTGTGCACGCCCAGATCCGCTCGGTGAAGCGGCACAGATCTGCGGGGCCGAGCGGGTATGTGCGTGAGGAGGAGGAGGCGGTGGTGTAAAAGGAGCGACGGGCATAAAACAGATTTGAGAGGAATAATTTAACACCGGTGTTTGTTGTTTTTCAGGGGTTTGGTTTTTTTCCCTTTCTCCCTTCTATCTTTTTTTCTGCTCAGGATTTAAATGTCACTCAAAGCATCCTCAGATCAGCTTTCCGCTCGTCTCCGGCTTCTTCCGAGGCATTAATTGGATCACACGCTGCGTTTGAAGAGCTTGGGTGTTTTACCCACCAAGGTAAGTGGGCTTATGCACCTACATGGGGTCTGGATGGTCACTGAAAGCCTTTCAGGGTGGTGTTTTTCTTCCCCTTGGCCCCCCTCCCCCAGCTCCGTGGCTCTACCTGAAGAGCTCGCATCCGCGGGTTGAACACGGGTCGATACACGGAAAATGCGCCGGGGGGAGCGGGGTCGTGGGGGCTCCGCGCCCGCCCCTCGGGCACCAGCCGGTGACCCCTGGGAGCCGGCGACCCCCTCAGCTCCCAGCGCCTCTGCTCCTGGAATAGCGCCTGGCATCACAGTAAGGAAAGAAACAGCCTAATCCCCTCTTACAAGAAGCTATTCGTCATCATTTTTTTTTCCTCCGTGAGAAATATTGTAGGCGCTCATCTCCCTCCTCCCCCCACCGCCCGCCCCCGTTGCCAGCGCCGGCTCCTCTGCCAGCACCTCTCCTCGCTTCAGGCGCTTCTTTCCAGGGACTAAAAAGTTAAGCTGCCCCCTCTCTCCCCCCACCTGCCCCCATACGTACGCAGTGCATTCTCCTTTTTAACTATTCTCCCTGTGCCTTATCCG
>VXBU01007974.1:3546866-3558105 GCA_013400315.1 Bombycilla garrulus
GTCTGTGGCTATTCTGGGATTCTGGTACAGAATGTCTTGAAAAGAGAGAGAAATATTCTGTATCTACAGATTTTACTCAGAAAATACACACTTTTATCCTGGGATGACTCTATGGTCTGGTATCACTGCTTTTATTGTCTAGATATAAATATAATTAAATATAACTATTCACACTGTGGGTCATTGGGGGCTGCAGAGAGGGATCTGAACTGTTGATTTCATTCCAAGCATTTGCTTGCTTAGTGCCCAGGTTTGGGCATGTGGAGTCCTCAGTGTGTGTGGAGTTAGAGACGATGGATTGGTTTGTCTTAGTGGGAGCCATGACTGCTGATTGAGAGCATAATCCTTCCATCAAGTGGGAGTTGGAGAAACAAAGGAGCTGTTACCATCTATCAGGGAAAGGTTTATTTCTCAGTGTGTGCCAAGTTTTACATAGCAGAGCCTAATAGCTTCAAAGCTTTAAAAAGAAAAGCTTTTTTTTGTGTTTATATTACTGTTTTGTGCAACTTTGGCATAACTCAAATAAGTGAAATATAAGGATAATACTCATAGATCAGAATATTCTCAGAAATGTGCAGGCATAGCTGTAATTTGCTTGTAGACCTCTGATTTTGAGTTGTTCTTCATAATGGAAACTCACTGCTTGTTTACGTAGTCTCTCCTTTTTCTTGAGGTATTTTCAGTCGGGGACATTAACAAAGCTCCAGTGTTTAGATTATGAAATAGGTTTAGATAATGAAAACAACAGGTGTTGTGTTGCTGCCTCTCAAGTAGCAGCAATTATCTTTATATTTCTAAAGGGAAGAGATGGCTTGTGATATAAAAGAAGTGGGGATTAAGTGGTAAGGAAGTACAGTGGAGCTGTTCCAAACCCCAAAACTTCATGGAGAAATCCTGATAGAGAAAAGTGAAAACAGGAAAAATTATCCTATATACACTGATGTAGAAAGAGGTGAGGAAAATGGTCATGAAAAATTCTGTCAGCAGTATCTTCTTTGGTTAATCCTTCCTAGTTGTTTGTTGCTGCACATATTCTATAGAGACAAAAAGGAGAGAACAAGGCTGAAAATGCATTGAAAATGAAGTACTGGAATATTGAGAAGGTGCTATTTTGCTAAATACTTCTGCTGCCGGAGACGGTTTTATTAGTTTCTCTGAGTCATAAATGCATATGTTTCTTCTCATAAAACTGCATTTCTCAATAGACAGTTTGAATTTGGCTCTTGTCGAATTATTGTGCTTTCAGGTTACTGACTCATACTGAAATGTCTGCAGAGACTTCTGTGAATGCAGAGCAGGTGATGTATAGCTTAGAAGTGAGAACCTTTTACTGGAAACCTTGTTTCACCTTTTCCTTCAGTTACTCTCTGGAATAACATCACAGGACATTTTTGAACTGAATTAAATTACATTAGTATGGATTTCCATTTTTTGTCACTACATGTGTCTAATTCAGGCATTTTCCTTTCTTAGCTTAAAGGTATGTGAAAATAATTTAGAGCTCCTATGTCCAAATAAAATATTTCTTCTTGAGGACCAAAATGAGTCTTCCTATTGATACTCCACATGTGGATTGAAGTTTTCATACTGTTTTTGCTAGAATACATGTAGCCACAGCATGAAAAGATTCATCTAGAACATATATGCAAGAATATAGCGAGTTTGTAACTGCTTCTATAAGATGGTTCACAAGTAATAAATTATTGTGTATATTTGTATATATTATGTGTGTCTCTGTTAAACATCTCTAAAAGCATGATGTAATTCTCATTTTTCTTTAAGATCACTATAAATGGTTTGTTAATAGGATTGTACTTTCTGTGGGCTACAGTGTTGCAAGATTTTAATCAGTAGAAAAATCTTCTTGTTTGGTTGATGGTGGGGATTTTTCAAAGTGACTGGTCCCTTCTGCAGACCAGGGTATGGTTCTTAGTAATTTAAAGAGATTGCTTTTGAGGTGATTTGTACTGCTGAATTAATAATTATTGTCTTCTGTGTTTTTGGTTTTGTTTTGGTTTGGTTTTTTTTTTCCTTTAAGGAAGACTTGATCTATAAATATTGAAGTGTTTTGGCTCTTGCCACAGAAGAAAAGATAAATTTATCTTTAATATATTTTATGGGCAGTGTCTTGGTGCTAATGCGTGGGAATGAACATGAAGTGCACTTGTTAGCTCCTGCTACAGGCTGCTTTATTTCATAACTAAAATCACATAGTCTTTATAGATGAACCATGTAGTAGAATAAAAGATTTTTATGTTGTACTCTACAAACTTGTTACAAGTTTAAGCTGTTCCAGTGGTTGTATTTGTGCTCCTTAGTGACTCTGAAGTCTGTTAGTGCATCATGACTAAACCCTTATTATTCCTCCCTCCCTTTTTTATCCTCATACATCATGCAACCCACTGCAAGGTTTATAATAGAACCGTTAGTATTCAATCATGTTGAAATATAGTCTTGTATAGTAATAATTCTTTTTTTTCAGAAGTAATCCAGATTCCTAGTAGACTTCTAGTGGTTAATGCTGTAGGTCTCTGCTAGTACTTGTAAGAATTAAGTAAGCAAGGTTTAGTCCCCTCATTTCAAACGATGGTGCTCATCCACAAGGTAATTTTTGTAAGTCCCCTTTTAAGACAAGGAAGATGGCATCTTGTTTGTCTTTAGAGATGATAAATAATTCAAAAATATTATATATTCATCAATAGTCAAATGTTTGGAGTTATTAAAGGTGAAAAAAATTGCTACTAAGAGTGGATGAAATCTGTCAGTATCTGTGTATAATTACGTATGAATTGTAGGCATTGACAAATGTTGTCAATTGTGGGTTTGCAAAAAAAAAGACCAGGTGAGAATCAGCCTTTGTATTCTATTGTAATTACTTAAACTGTGCTTCTACAGGGATTCCCGTTTCCTGACAGAGATGCTGTGAACAGTGGATGGACAACAGCCAGGACAGCACAAGCCCTGCAGGAATAGTGACACAGGGGCATATTTACAGTTTCAGGCTTGCCTGTCTGAAGGCCAGTGAAATAGCAGTGCTCTCACTTCACAGCTTTTCCCTACAATTTGCATGCAAATTTTCTGGCTAAGTGTTTTCAAATTAGTTGAACAATGCAAAGATCCTCCCAAGACTTGGAATCACACCAACTGCATATGATATTTTTGTATGAGTTTTTCAAGTAAGGATGTAATTAATTCCCATAAAAACTAGAAGTTCTGTCCAAAATAAGAAGACATTTAATATTCATGAAATTGACATGTATGCAACTGAATACAGAATATGTATATCATATTCACTGTAGTTTATCACAGGCCAGATAAAGCATTGAGAGTGTGAGCTCTTTCCCTGTCCCCAGACTCAAAAGAACAAGGGGCCTGTGCTATTTCTGTCTACATTGAGCTTCTTTTTGCATATCTCCATCAAAGCTAAGGCCTATTAATTTTTATTCTGTAAATACTGACAGAGGGATTCATTTGTTAGTTTTCAAGTAATAAGAATTAAACTGTGTGGGGAGAAAAGCAACCCTTCTGAGATGCATTTTACAATTCAAGTGTGTGCTGTTATAGTAAATATGTCACTTCTGAGTATTTCCATTGATTTTTCCTATATACAAACCACAGATTCTTTGTGCTGAAAGACAAACTCAGCTTTATAAATTTTGAACAAGTAGAATACGTTTACAGAAAGCTTGGCCTTGGACAGGAACAATATATTAAATTACACTAATGAAAGCATGACTCAAAAAATGCAGCTATTTGAAGTGGAAGGTCCTTTTTCCAGGGTCCGCTCTCTGGCCTGTTTCTTCTTTCTTCTTTAATGAACAGGCATTTCTATTAACCAAACAACCCTGCAACAATGGATTAAACACCAGAATTTTCCTTCGCAATTGGGTGTCCTTACTACTACTTTTGAATGTCTTTTCCATGGCCATATCTTTTGCATCCTTGCTGCAGAGCAACCTGGCTGGAGGGACCCTCTGCTCTAGCTGGATTGTTAGCCCATGCTGCTTGGGAGTGGAAGCATTCGATGTCAGGGACCAGAAAAACTGGCCTTGCATGTCATGAATTAACCTGTGAAAGGCTTGACAGCACATCTTTGCCTTCTCTGTCACTGGAAATGTTTTTGAACTGGAGTATTGATGACTTTCTGTTACGCTAGACATTACCTGAGCCGGCTGGTTTTGTCTATATTTGCATAAGATGTAAATATTGTCTGAATGGGCTTCCGTAGAAACAACATGCCTGCTCACATGGAGCAGATCCTTCCTGATTAGATGTGCAGTATAGGTCTTTGGGAACTGGAAAACTAAATCCTCCAAATGTTATACACTTGTGAATGTAATGTTTTTCAGAGATTAAACATCACAATCCCCTTGAAAAGTTGATTTTGATTGACACGGGGCAAAAGGCCCTGATGTGCAAAATGCTCTAAGTGTTGTTTGTTTTTAGATACAACCCTTGGAGAGGAGTTGGTATAAGGTATAGAATTAAGTAAAGGTCATGCTGAGCCCAAGTGAGAAGAGAAGGTCTTCCAGAAATGCGTGTGGATATTCATAGATTTGGGATGTCTCAGAATGGTGGCTTGTGAATTAGATTTCAGGAGTCTTTCTCATTCTACTTCTTGCATTACAAATGGCTGTGAAGTAGCCAGAAGTTCCTATTGCTTTCAAGGAACTGAAGGCATCTATTTCTCAGTGAGAACCAGCTATTAAAATGTAGTAATTAGCTACATTTAATGAAGCCTTTTTAAAAACCATTCACTGCCATGGATGCAGAAGCCTTTGGAAAATCTGATTCTAATTTCTATGAAAATTGATTAAATTTTTTTTCCATGGAAGTTTGAATATTTTTAATAATTGGAAGAGATCCTTTCTGCTTGATGGGTAAAATTAGTGTTCAGACTTTTTAAATTTTCTGTATAGACCTTTAAAAATTTATATTGTTAAAAAAAAGAGGCACATTATTGCAACCACAGTGAAAGTAGTGAAATACTGTTAACTCCTTTTGGTCAGTAAGGGTGAATGTGTTGTAATTTGCATATCAGCTATCACCCAATAGTCCAGAAACTATTATGGTCCACTGTGTAATCCTCATTTGTTTGTTTTATAAGCATATTTTTGAGATAATAGACCCTGCAGCTCCAAAACCTTGTAGAACATTGTGGAATTTTTTCCTCTCCCAAGAACTGATGACCCAGTGACTCTGCTGGCTCTCTCAGATGTGTCAGAATGAGTGTGTTAATCCACATTTGACAAGATGTGCACCAAAGGAGGCATAAAATTTAAGTGGAAAAAAAGGTAGTTTGAAGGTCCAGTAGATTGAATTAATAAACTAAATAATTTAGGAGTGTAACTGTTTCATTGTTCCTTTTTAGGAAATGATTTCTTCTTTTAGGTAATATACAGGGAAGAAGGAAATAGGATTAAACAAATATGCATGCCATTTACAAATGAAAAGGAGCATTTTTTCTACTGATTCCATCATTGTTTCTCTAACCATGTAGGTCCAGAAATGACCAAAGGAGCCTTTTAATCAGCCTGAAATTTTTCTAAAACTTATATGACTCTTCAGTCTGTTTTGCTGTCCCACTGCTCTTTTTCACTGACATTTTGCTTTGTGAGATACTTGTAGGAAGTCCATCCATAACAGAATTAACAATGTAATGCTTGTATCTTGTATCTAAATAAAATGCTCAACAACCACTACAAACAAGAAAATGAGGTAAAATTACTCTCTTTTCTTAATATTGAAAGAAGCCTTTTCAAAGGTGTGGGAACATTTACTGAATAATGCATAGCTGAGACCTTTCATATGGAGTTTTAGCTAAAAAATATATTATTATAGCTGACATAAATTCTCAAAAAATAGATTTGTAATGGAAGTGCCAGGGGACCCTTAACTATAATCATTCCTGTTAGTGTAAATGCCTGGAAATGAATACAGTTTTCATTAATCTACTATTATGTGACACAAGTGACCAGTTACAGAGAAATCTATAATAATTCTAGTTAACCGGCTGCATTCAAATATGCTGTTAAAAGTACCCCCCTCTGTGCAGGCTCTGCAGAATGCTTCTGTGAGCTCAGGTCCCACATGCGCCTTGTTTTGAAGTCTTAAAATGTGTAAATGTGATGCTGATTTTTCCATGGAGGCTATTTCTGCATGGGTTTCACACAAGATTTGTGGGCACATGAGTGACTAGAAGTGCAGTACAAGATGGTTCTTATAATGTCTCAGCCACTGAGTGTAAATGGGACTGGGTAATAGTCTCCAAAGCTGTTGCTGTGCAATAGGTGCTATTTTGAGGTGAGTAGATGTTACTGGTGGTTTTAATTGGCTGAAAAATCATAAAACCTTGCTGGCAGTTTTGATTTAAGGATATTTAAAACCTAGTTAGTTCGATCATAGGAAGAGTACACTTTTTACTCTTGGTTTTGAGTTTGTGCTATAACCAGATGCATTGTTAAGGCATCATGAGGAGGTTCATGTGGTTCCTACCAGGGCTAAACTTTGCATCTTTGTTAAATGGGAGATATCACTTGACATCAAAGTCTTTCTGCCATCATTTTTTAATTTTAAGTTAAATGAATAAAAATGAACTTTTTAAATCATCTTGGGTAAGCTAGGTGGTAGTGCAAGGTCTAATGCATAGAATTAAACCTGGATTAATTTCTTAATTGCATTGCTTTTTTGAGAACACAAGGGTGTATCATCCCTTATGATATGGCATACGGGAGTTTAGGATAGATACCTATGTCCCAGTAATATGCTGGCTGGATAAGAGTTGTTTATTCATGAAGGCAGCAATTATTTAATAAAGATTGAGACTACAAGATTTCAATCCAAATTGCTGCTTTTGGATGTGTAAAGGGCTTGTTTTAATCAATATCCTGTCCCAATTGTTCTTATTAAGGAAGTATTTTGTATTTTATGTAACTTAAATTATCTTTTGAGTTAAACTTTTTGAAAACAAAGAATATGTGTATATGTTTTCTTGTTGAGTAATTCATATTAGCGGAAATGCCGTCACGGGGTTCTTTGTATTGCACTTTAACTGGAGTGCAAACCTTTCTTGGTCATAGCTGATCTGTTCCTCCACTGCTTGACCTTGTTCTTCCAGTTTGCTGTTCACTAATTTCTGCCAGTTTGGCCTGACTCTGCAGTGCCTGTTTCTGCCTCTTCCCCTTGCGTGTGTGTTTAGGAGATCCCAGGCATCCTGGGACACATGCCTGTGTCTCTTGCTTCATCCTGGCTGATGGAGTAAAAGGGTTGAGCATCAATGTACGCATGTTTGCAAACAAAAGCAGAGAAGCTGTGGTTTGTAAATGTCTGACCATCAGCCTTAGTCTGTCTGGCACTGCCCTTAGATCACTGACTGCACAATAATGACAACCCGAGTGCCTTCCAAGGGAGAAACGGGAGTTCTGGCTGTTCTGTCTTCACATCTTCATTTATTGAGGACACACACCCATATGACAGAAGCATATGTTTGAGGTTAGGCTTGTCAGTGTTTTGCTGAACTGTGTCCTTTGGATCATCCTGACCTCAGTGTGGAGGTGGATGTGAGGGGATTTTTTCACTGTCACCAATGGCAATGTCATAAACAGGATTACGTCTGCAGTTGTTAGTAGCAGATTAGACAACCATCAAGACAGAAAATCTGTTTTCCAGCAAATATTCCAAGTGATAAAGAACCTTAGGAGAAAAAGATAAAATGTGATTTGTAGGCAGAGTTTTTCTATGCAGAACATTTTTTCCAAATTTCCCTGGAGGGATCTGCTGTTCTCTGAACATCCAAGGAGTTCGTGGTGCTTCTGATCAGCTTCCCACACATTCTCACCCACACTACTTTGCTGTGTCATCTTCATGTCATTTTTAAATACTAACAAAAGCATTTTGTTTATAATGCAGAAATAAAAATCTTGAGAGGGGAAAGAATACCTTTTGTATGTTATTTAGCAGATCAAAGCTGACTCATGAGTAGCAAATATGAAATAATTAATGTATTTTAAATTCAAAGGTCCTGAGTTGCAAATTTAAGAAGTATTTTGATTATAGTCATCAGATGCCATAGACTTTTAAAAAATGTGATTATTATTTTTAGAAATCTTACCTTGCTGCAGAGTATTACATTTAGAATACAGAGCAGTATAGCTATTTGTAAAGCTAGGTATAATTGGTGTTTTAAATATTCAACTGTACTGAATTAAACAGTGTCCAGGTACACTGGAGGCCAAGTAGGAAGATGGATGGAAAAACAGTCGTTCTCTGGGCAAGAAAATGCAGCTATCCTTTAATGTGCTTGGTGTGGGAAGTTTTAACCTTTGGTATTTACTGCTTTTGTAATGGCCCTGTGATTCCTATAAATACAGAAATGTGTCATTGCCACAGACAAGCGCTCATGCAAACTTTTATTTGCACCAAAATGAAAAATTTTTAAAATTACTCAATTTACACTATGTAGAACCTTGGAACTGCAAGGTGAAGCATTAGTTCTTGAGAGGTCAGTGAAACTTGAACCAGTTTCTTCTGGGAAAAAGGGAGGAAAGTGTTGATTTGAGTGTGAGAGCTTTGTCTTGCTGGCCCAATGTCACGAATGTCTTAAAAAACAGAAAAATAATTCAGTTGCACGTGGAATCACTCACTGGTAGTATATGAACAGCAGTGGAAGAAAAATTATTTGTATAACTATGTCACATATTATCAGTATAAGTATTGCTTATTTTAAAACCTAATTCAATTTTTGTAAAAGTTGACTTGAGCTTTTAACTTTTGCTTGATAGTATTGTGGGCTTCCTCTTGTATCAATAAGAGTGGGTTATGAAGTGCTGCAGTTACTTTTTATTTTGCAGTAGCAGCCACCAAGCTGTGGTAACGACCCCCTTGTAAAAATGACAAAGACTTTTGTTTGAAGGAGATGAGCTGCAATTTTTGTCTCAAGTGGGAACCAATAATCCAGCTCCTATGCTATCTGAAAGGTTCCCCAAAAGATTAATTTTTAAGTGTGTCTAAAAGCTTCTCCAAAAAGCAAGTGAAACATTGTGGGTCTGTCACTAAATGGAGTATTTTATGATAAACTTTTTTCTCAAGCTCACTGCTGAGAAAAGTGTTTCTAGAACCTGTGGTAGTGTAGTGCAGATTTGCAAACTTTCCACTGTGGAAACATCTCCCTCTAGAGAGGCCAAGTTTTATCTCACCTGGGGTTTTTTCTGTATATAAAAGCAAACTAACCAAAACAATGAATTCAGGAAAATATCCCCAAACCTTTTAGTAACTTTAGAACACAGGTAAGTCTACAATTTACAATAGTAAAATGGCTGGAGTTGTATATTATGGGCAGAATTTTACTGAGGTGTGTTGGATTATTTTTTCCTCTGTCTCTGCTTGTGTAGCTGTCCTCCTGATATTAAGAGAACTTGAGTCTTAGATGAACTGTCATAAAAAGCAGCTGTGATAGAGAAATAAGCTTTTAATTCCTCCTGTCTGAAGACCTAAAAGTAATTTTTTATCAGTTTGAGCATGTGTTAAACCTTGGAGCTCTCTCTTGAGTTAGAGCAATTTTATAGTAATTTGTTTCCCAGTTTCAAGTGCACCCATGTCAAATCTCTTGTACTAAATTACTGGTTGATCTTCTAAAGCTGGCCAAGGTGGGAGAGGGCAGTGAGTTTTTGTTTACTTTCTATTTACCCTTACATCTAGTTAAAGAAAGAATGGGAGAGAGAATGAAGCTATTTGATTACTTTAATTGTGAGTGGGCACTAGCTATAATGTCTCTTAGCTTTTATGAATATGATGACAATCACTGATTATCATTGTCTTAACATTTGATAAAAACTTAAAAAATCTTGGGAAAAAAAAAAGGTGTGTTTCTGAAAGACCTCTCCATCCTTCTGAACTCAATCCTATTTCACAGAATTAACTTGTTTGCTAGTCTTTGAGCAGTATGACTGTTACCTAGCCAATAGTTGTAAGTTATGTGAGAACACATTTTTCTCTGATGGTGGAACTTCACTATCCTGTGTGCCTGGGCTTCCAGAATGCTACTTGTATATTTTTAAGTGCTGTGGAACAATGGTGCTGTTCCCTCTGTTACCTCTGTGCACCGCTGGCACAGGATTTTACACAAATGGCTACATTATCAACAAGGTTTCAATTTCACAGTTGCAGACTTTTAAACATGGTTTGTTAGTGACCTTAGAAAATTCTCCCACCCTTCAGCCCCTTTTTCTTCTAAAGTAATTGATTGCTGATTCACAGCTGGAATTTACATAGGTCTTTATTCATGAAGGTAGGAAGAGTTGCCACATTGCGTCTGTCTCAAACGAAGTCTTCACTAGCAGAAAAGAATTCTATGTTGGGCTGTTTGCCCTCATGTTTTCTAAATATAACTCAACAGCAGTCTGGTTCCTGAAGCCATCTTCATTAATACATCTAGAGAAAATAAAATATCATATTAGTCACTTATTTTTTAAGTGAGCAAAACTTGGCAAAAATGAAAAAAAATTTCGTAAGGAAATACCCTTTTAAGCAAGGACAGGGTTATTAATGAGCTACAGCAAAAAGGCTTTGTAATACTAGTGATTGTTTTTCTCTCCTGTTTATAGCACCCAACTCTGGAAGCACTTTCAAAATACTTTTTTAAGACCCAGTTTTGAGATAGCAGTAATTATTCACCATCCTCTGAGTTTTTTGCTTCCCCTTTCTTCAGCCTAAAGCATTGCCTAGTAGGAAAAGGGTAATGATTTTTCTGAAGGTGAACCAGAGGAGCAGACAGGAGGAGGTTTTAAGTGAACAGGTGGAACTAAGCTAAGCCAATTGTTCCAGTATATCAGCAGTATCAGTTGTCCAAAATCACTGTTTTTATAAAAATAGTCCATTACTGGACACAGGCAAAATAAAATAACCAGTATTTCTGCGTGTAATAATTAATCATAATTTAACTTTTGTAAGTGTTCAGATCTGCAAAGGTATTCATGTGAGGGCAGTCATTTAAAGGTAGCATTCTTTTAGCTACTAGCACTCAAATTTTGTAAGTTATTATTCAGTATTCCTCTCTTCTAATAAGAAAGGTTATGCTGTCATTACATTGCAAACCAAAACTGTGGGTAGCAGTTCTCCCAGGAATTCATCTGCCTGACAGCGACACACAAAATCTTCAGGATGATCTCTTTGGCTGGTGCTCCATTGCTGCTGTTATTGTGCAGTTCTTTATTCCCGTGTGATTTTTTTTTCTGCTTTTTGG
>VXBU01007974.1:3558129-3623786 GCA_013400315.1 Bombycilla garrulus
CCCTTTCTTTTCTGAATTAAGGTGTGGCAATAGCAGAAGGTGATTAATGTTTAAGAATTGGGAGGAAGCTTTAGCTTTTTTAGTTTTGGTGTTTGTTTAATTTGCGTGGGGCTTTTCTGTTTTGCATTTTGGTTCTGGGGTGTTTGTTTGTTACTTTGTTGTGTTTTTTGTTTTGTTTTCTTTTTTTAACCCAAGTATTTTTTCTGGAGGTGCTTTTAGTGTTTGTAATAATGGGAAATCTTTTCTCGTGATGCTACAGTAGAGGAGTTTTGACTTATGAAATGCCTTCTTTAGGCATCTGTTGTCAGCAACAACAGATTCTTTCTCTGGGGGCTATTAATTTTGGCTGCATATGCCCTTTTTTTTTGTTAAAACTTATTTTTGTTCAGATATCAATTTGACAGCTGTAACAGTCTTCAGATAGGGTATAAGACCTTTGGTTTTATATGTGTTTATCCATAAACTTCAACTGGGTTATTTCAAAAGATTTGAAATAATTTCTGCAGTAACTGCATTTAAAAAGTCATCACTTAAGAGTGTCATCTATACAGGAGTAATTGAGCTAGAACATTTGTATGTTTGGAAGTAACCACTCTAAAATATCATTGAGTAGCAGCTCCAGATAAATACTGCTGTTTCCATTTATGACCCTTCTGATGCACCCTTATATCTTTTCCATGTAGATAAAGTTTCTTTTCATTTTTAACAACTGCATACTGTTCTTGCTATCCTTTTTCTTCTTGCATCCTCATAAATGCTCATTTAGTCAGTGTGTGCCTAGAGGAAGAAACATGGCTGGAATATAGCATGCAGTTCTCTGGGCTGATAAAATAATCTGTGGAGGGCAATTTTAGTGCCTCATCTATTGGATCATCTGGACACTCTCCCAGGGTTCCTCTCAGTTCCATAAAAAAAAAAAAAAGGAATCCTTGGGTTATAGGAGCTGAACCCCAGTTTCCTTTAACCATATTTCTGCTTTCAATCCTTGAGCTTGAAAGGCAAATTAAATGAGTGGACTAGTTAACATTAAATGGCCAATGATGAACTTTTGTCCAGGTGCTTGGCTGTCTGTAGCACAGAGGGAATCACTAAGGTAATTCATGTTTTGTTAACTAAAAGGTAGTGACAGTAGCACTTTGGCTAGAGGTTGCTCTGAGTGTTCCACAGTCTGTTCACAGAAGGGATGACTATGTACTAAATACTACCAACAGATATTTTTTTGTTAACAAGCTCCCCAGGTGCTGTTAGCCCCTTTTTTTAAACAGCTGTTTTCAAATTTTTCCCTAACACCTTCCAAACCTCTGTTGCTGAATGAAAACAGTGCAAGAAAAAAAGAGGATAAGAGCATTAGGAAAGAAGGTGAAAAACACTTATGTATTACTGTGACTATACAGTACTTTGAGAATTTTAATGGAGTACACATTCATACTGCCTGTAAGAAAGCAAATCCAGCAGCAGGGAATGTGAGAACATCTGGAGTGCAAGCCAAGTATCTAGGTCAGCAAATGACAGTTAAGTTATTGCTTTTAAATGGTACAAGTTAAGGATAGACAGTGGTTGAGCCTTAGTTCTGCAGGATTATCTTGAAGTCGTGCTTTTTTATTATTGGTCAGTGATTTATCTTTCAAGTTGATGGGAGATCATAATTTTCAGCTTCAGCAGCTTTCCACGTGCCATTATTCTACGGCCAAGGTAATTCTATTGATCTTGTTATTAATGTGGATCAGAAAGTGTGATTGCAACAGACTTTGTTGCAGGGGAGCAACACATCTTGAAAGACACTTGTAATAAAGAATAATGTGCCTTTGATGTCTGTGTGCTGTTTCTCCAAAGAGGAGAGCTTTTATTTATATTTTCATAAAACTCTAAATATGAGGTGTTTAGGTCCTGTGACACAGACTTCTTCTTTCATGCAGCCTGGGGTTATTCTCATGATGGTAGAGGGCAAGTCAGAGTGGCCTTCAAGACGTGTTATGTGTCTGAGAGCAGTTTATTATATGTCTAAGTGTATTAGGTTGTGTGCAAAATGATGATGTGAATGGGGAATTAAATTGAGTAACAATGGACAATGAAGTAGTAAATAGAAGTAGTTTGACCAATATGTCAGTCTTTTGCTATCAGTGTTCTGCATGCCATGTCATTAGCAGATTGTCTGGAGTTAATGTACTTTTAAAAATTGAAAGGAATATTTGTAAAATGAATGCCGTTGCCTGCAGCAGAATCTTACCTGCTCTTCTTTAAGTATACTGAAAAGTGCATTGCTCTTATCTCATTCTTATCCTCCAAATAGAAAATACAGATGCACTTTTAAAGTAATTCCAGTTTGGGTTTGAGGGCACTTGAATCATACACACATACTCCATAAGCAGCCTTTAGAGTCATTACATTCTGATGGAGAAAGAATATGTACATGAACATAGATAAGAAAATTGGAAATACAAAATTTAACATAGAACTGTGCACTGTAGCTGCCCTTACATCAGGGAGCACCTTATTTTATGTAGAATTCTATTTATGATTAGGCATTTTCAGAAATAAGCGTCAAATTCTGTTTTCAAGGTACAACATGTAAGCCTTATTTCTAACACATTTATAATCCACAGCATTTTTCACTAAGCTGAGAAGTGCATTTCTTTGAATATTTTCTGCCCCAGCTGATTATCTCTGTTAACTGCAATGTGAAAAAGCTGGCATAGCTTTGTATGTTTGTGTAAGCATGTACTGTACTCTGTAGAAAGCAATGCAGGAAATAAGTCAGCAGTGGGGCTGTGCTCTGCTTACCTAAAACACAGCTCATTCTTTATGCATTCCTAAATTAGTAGAAAGAAGCCTCTTGAAAAAAAATTGTATTAATTTTTGTAACAGAAAATAAAGGAAGTAAAAAATGAGAGAATGCACAGAACAAGCTAAAATTAGTAACCAGCTAATGGCCTGCTTGTTGTTCAGGGCAATGTGCAGCTGACAAGTGATGTGCTGGCAGACTGCAGCCAATTCCCATTAAAATCCACACAAGGTTGCAGCAATCTGCAACTTCCTCAGGAGGGAGAGCACAGGTGCCCAGTGACAGGACCTGAGGGCATGGCCTGAAGCTGTGCCAGGGAGGTTTGGGTTGGGTATCAGGAAAAGGCTCTTCCCTCAGAGGGTGTTTGGGCACTGCCCAGGCTCCCTGGGGAGGAGGTCACAGGCCCAGCCTGACAGAGCTCAAGGAGTGTTTGAACAAGGCTCTTGGGCACACAGTGTGACTCTTGAGATGTCCTGTGCAGGGCCAGCAGTTGGATTTTGGTGATCCTTGTGGGTCCCCTCCAATCCAGAATATTTTGTTATTCTGTAAAGGAAATATTTGGTTTATATGTTGTGAAAACTTCAGTATAAAATATATAACAATCTCCAGAAAAAAATCTTGCACTCCAAGCCTCTTCTGGCACTTTAGATTTGTCACGTAATTCCAGATCTGTACTCTTGATGAAATCGTCACTTTTACTGAGAACACACTTGTTTTTGTCTATATGTGCTTTATCTGTGGGGTTGTTTTCAGGGACCAAGAGCTGTGTAGCATTTTTATGACATGTGCTGGAGCTGATGGGAATTTGGCTTCCCGAGCTTCCCAGGAATTGCTTTTATCTCTCAGGTCTGAATTGGAGATTGAGAGTAATGATGAAAGACAGAAGCATGTATTAGGAATCGTCACCTGTGGTTTTGGGCACGCAATCCAAACTAGTATTTGCAATGCAATTAAAAATCACTGTCATTTCAGAGGACCTTAATTATATGAAAAACTGTGGTTCAAGAAAGCTTCAATATCTCCATAATTGACTTGGCATTTAAAGTTTAAAAAAAAATGTATAAGTGAATGACTCACATAAAACCAGCAGGCTCTTAGTGATGGGTGGTTCCTCTAGACTACAGCTGCATGCCTTAATCCCTTCCTCAGCAGCAGTGTGGACTGGTTCAATTCCATAAATAGTCCTCATGGTAGAAAATTTTGTCTTTATTTCCACACTTCATTTGCATAATATCTCAGTGGAAATGTTTTCAGTTGAGATAAGAATGAAAACACTGGAGTCTGAAAAGTATGAAATACTCATTTTAGAGCAGAAGCCATTATCTTTCATGTTGTCAGTTTTTCTTAGCTGATGTTTAGTAGTCAGAAAAGTGCTTTGTTTCTTAATTCTGCTTTTAATTTTTATGACAGGAAGTCAAGTGAACCAAGAGCTGAAGAAGTGAATGAAGTTTAACAAAATAAACTCAAATGAGTGACATCATTTCTTTGCTGTGAGCAATGTATAAGTGTTTCATGATGTGATGAGACTAAGGAGATTTCAGTTTTGTCTGCAGTCTCTATGTATTAATAATTGATCTTACTGGCCATGTCAACTGTTACCTTTCTGTCCTCATATTTTATTTTATCTGGACATTTTCAAGATGAGGATATTTTTCTGTCTTGAATGTGGATCTGTTCTCTTTTTGGGAAATTCCACATTTCCCTCTCTGGTTATGTGTTTAATTTATAAATTGGGAAGTATATAGGAGGAATTAAGTACCCTAAAGCAAGGTTCAGGTTCTTCAGTTATTCTTGCTAAGCCTTGGCTAACCTTTGTAAAAAGATAATTGGATTTTGCTTTGAGCTTCTGACCTACCCTGCTTCTGAAGGTCACCTGCCTTTGCTCCCCCACCCTTCTGTGTGGGCTCGTGACCTGAAGCTGCAGCCTCCTGTTTGCAGGGAATTCACTTTCCAGAATATTCTCCTTTCTTACTCATGACTTCCACACCCTTTAGTAGGGAAACTGTTGAGGATTTTCTGATGGGAAATGAGAGCTGTGGTTTCATGAGCACATGTGTTTTCAAGTTTGCAACATTCTTGGAAGCAAGGTGAGTGGTGACACAGGTGTCTGTGTCAGAACCACAGAGTTTGAGGGTTTCTTCTTTTGAAGCATGTTATTCTCATATACCTGCCATATTCTGAACCTTGTTGCATAAAATACATGTTGAGACAAAATACAAAATGTTGATTTTAAAATGTAAAATACCTCTACTTTACGGTCATTTCTGGAGCATTTTGTTGTGCATATAATTGCACATGTTCCTGTTGGTGAATTTGCATTTTAATTCAGAAGCACTACGATAAGACAGAAGTCATCTGGCCAGTCTGAGTAGTGCAAAATCCAAGGAGTTTGGTTTAGAGAGTGATGTGAATGGAGTCAGCCGTATTTTGGAAGGTACATACAGGTGCTTAACTGAGGACAACAGCACGAGGAGGCCAAGCAGGTGGCCTGTGGCAAGTCAGACATTACGATGACTCTTTCTGGAGGAAAAAGCTGTGTATAATTGAAAAGCACAACATTTTTGGTTTTTGAGGTCAAAGTCTGTGGAGATGCATCTTTGGAAATTTGGAACAGTTGAATGGTGTGATATGCAACATTTTGAGGCTTAGATCATTCTTTTGTTATGTTTGGCCCAGTCCAAGCCTGTTGGTGCTGTAATTTGCAGTGAGAGTTTTAGAGTACTATCCACAGGCAATGACATTTGTGCAATAACACTTGTGCAGTTACTGCTGTCACACTAAGAATCTGAGGCAAGTGGACTTAGGGAAAAGGCATGACTATAATCGTATGGATAAAGCCCTTAATTACAGGCAGATTTATTTTTAGAGCTGTTATTATACATCACAATTTAACCTGTAATACTGAGTAGTTTAAATAGGCACTGAAACATTTCTATACGGTCATTAGTAAAAGCAGCAGGGATGCAAAGAGGCATTACAATAGTAGAAGGCAGGAGGTAAGGAATGCAAGACACCTTGCTAGAAGATTCCCAGTGGCTATATGGAAATGAGTGCGCCTGCACAGGGAGGCACTTCAAGACTATGAAACAAAAAAAAGACAGCTTGAACAAGAACAGAGAAGATATTTAATGGAGCCTGTTGGTTAAGGTATGAAGAATTATTATGGAGGAAGAAAATAGTAATTTTTCGGGGTTCCTGCAGTAGAGGAAGAACGCAGTTATGGGAAATTTGTGTGAAAAAAAATTTTGGGTTTTAATGATGTTACCCAAGTGAAATCAATGAAAGGAGATTTATCTGAGTTTATCTGCCATTTGTTTTCACTTTCTTAAAGACTATGTTAGTTTATGTTTCACAATATTTGGGGGGGGGTTGTTTTGCTGGGGTTTTTTTGTGTGTGTTTTTGTTTGTTTGTTTGTTTGTTTTGGGGTTTTTTTGATGTGTGGAAGTAATATTTTTTGCCTAGCCCAAAGCTGGGTAATTTGGCAGTTTTAGCTCTGGTCTGTCCATATTTGCTGAGAAAGGGATACATTCTTTTGCCATTATTTACATTCTTCTCACTGCAATATTCTTTGTTGTCTCATGATAAGTCTTCAGGCAGACAAAGCTGCTGCTTGTCTGGAGGAACATTGAGATTAGAAATTTTAGTGGAATCAATATGCTTCTTCCATGCTTTCAGAAGTATTAAAAAGCATTGAATAGCAGTACTTACAAATCCAAAGCCTCAGATAAAAGTAAATTAATTTTTCACCTCAGTAGCAATAAAGATTCTGGCCTTTTTTTTGCTTTTGTTTTTTTTTTTTCCTCCTCCTTTCTGTATCATCCTCCCTTCCTCACTCATTCAGCAAGGTGAGAAACTTGTAATCTTACCTGCGTCCCTGAGAATGTTTTGTGGCAGAAATAATTACAGATGGAAAAATCTATTCCATTCAGAGTTTTATTAAAACTTTTTTTTTAAAGGAGTGCAATTTATGTAATAAATGCTATGAAGTGGCTTTTGGGAGGTCTTGCTTATAGGGCAGGAGATTCAGAATATCCTGTCGAGCCAAAGCAGCACTCATTAGCCACACAAGAATGGTCAAGATAGAGAAGTCTGGACCTCAAGAGCTACTTGAGCACCATTTTTAAGGGCTTGGTTCTGTTTTTTGGGTTTTTTGTTTGTTTTTCAATTGACTTACTTCTGAGAGCATTTGAAGTTATGTTAACTAGGGTAAAAATTAGGTGATTGGAGAGTCGTTTAGCTTCAGGGTAGTATTCATGTGAGCATCTGGTTTTGGGAAGGACAAAAACATTATTTAGAGATTTGCATTGCCCTGCAAGGCTTCTGATAGAGAAAGACTCTTACTTTGACAGGTAAAAGATTTTTTATCACTTTTTTTCTGTAAATACTTGTTTCAGAATTTGGTTTTGCATTGCTCAAGAGATAATTTTCTTTCAAAGTCAGCTTTTAAGCATAATAGAAAAATAAATGGCATTTTATGAATTACGAAATATACTGCAGAACACTTCCCTCTTCACCTCTGTAGATTCTCAGTGGCCAAATCCTCACATATATGCTGTACATTAATTTCACACCTAATTCAAAGCAGGAAGAATGTGAATAGTTTTAGGTACTCTTGTATTGTGGGAAAATGTTCCAAAATGGTCAGAAGAAAAGAGAAGAAATATCTGTGGTTTAACAGCAGTTTTAGCAGATGGAAGGCATTTGAGTTGGTGGTACCGCAACACCTGTGCTAAAGGTCTTTTCTGGTTCACTGTCCTGCTCTATTTTACACTGACAAGTTCATTGGCATTGAATTTAAGATTAAAGGAGCCTTATTTATGACTACATAAATGTGGTTACTAATTTCTTTTCATGTGTCCTTTTCTGACTTTTTTTTCCCCTTTGATATGTGGTAATCCCCAAGTTTATACATTTGGAGTTTTTCACAGCACCTCATTGATATATATCACCATGATTTGAAATTAAAAGTTGGCATTGTCTCTGCACTCTTTGTGACTAATAAATATTGCTACTAATATGGGATTTCTTGCTGTACTATAAAAGTAATATTCCCTTAAACATTTCTGCAGCAATGGCAGATTTTAAGTTGCTCTTTTCAGAAGTTCTTCAGCCTTTTTGAAGTACATGAAACAGAAAAAGGAAAGAAAGGTGTTACACTGCATTTTTAGAAAAATGAGCAAGTTCTGCTCTCATCTGAGCTCTCTTCTTATCCATAGAAATATGAATGAGAGAATCATTTTAGTAAGCTTTGCCTAAAATATAGTCCTGCAGCAGTAACATTATTACACATCTCTGAACAAAAGAGTTTCCTTTGGCTCCCAATATTCATGTCTTTAATATCAGCAAAGATTTCTGTTTTGGTGTTACATGCACAGTGCATTTTTTTAAAAATGAGACAGACCTGAAAGGGAAACTATATTTTATGGATAGATGATGCACTGAACCATCTGAATGGTTTGGTAAGAACCATAGGAGGTGCTTTTTGCACATATCACAATCTATTTAGCTCTGACATTAGTTATGCAGTATTATCTGAAGACAGTCAGATCAGCTTTTTATGAGGCAAAAATTACCAAGAAAAATTGCATGTAATGTTCTGGAAACAAAAAAGATAGATAGACAGTGGTTTTGCAATTGAAAATAGGTGCTACCTTATAGATTGGTGACTGGGGCTTTAACGTGAGATAATTAACTTTACCTTACATAAGGTAAATTATGCTTTTACTCTTTGGGTCCTATTAATGAAAAGCCCTTAGGAACACATAGAATGAACTGTAGGATCAATTTTTAAGTCTGTCTGCTGTTGTTTACTTTAGCTGCCACATTATCTTATGCCACAGGGAGTATACAAAAGGAAATAACTATCCTTTATTGAGACAAATAAAACCACAAACATGTAGCACAGGCAAGTTTAGTTTACCTCCAGAGCATTAGTGGTATCTTGGTGTCTGCTGAGATAAATTTAGGTATTGACAAATTTCTGGTCAAATTCTAGCATATGTTGACATGTCCAGGTCATATAATGTACTTCACACACTTCCCTTAGCAGGAAAATATAGTAAACTTACAGAATGTCTTAACTGGTTTCTTCCTGGTCACAGAAGAAGTTTGTAGAAGGCAGAAAAATGTAGCTGAGGTTTAGTGCCCAAATCACCAGATGAACATTAGACCATAAAATGAGGTCTGCATAGAAAGAGAAGAAGGTAAAAATGCCCTGAGCCTAATCTGCTCTCCCAGATTAAAAAAAAAAATGAAAGAAAACCTAAAAATTATCAAGGCTGTATGCTTTCGAGTTCCTTGAGAGGACCATTTTTAGATTTTATGTCACATTGCCTTCACTGTCCCACCTCCTGGTCTGAACTGGATGGGTGTTGATTACATCAGTTGTCTCTGAATAGCTGATTAATATGAGTGATTTTACTTGTGGTAAATTTCAGTGCTTTTGCTTAATGTGTAAGCTCCCTGAGAAATTACTCATAATTCCAATACAAACAGAAAAAAATAATGCAATAGAGTTCTGTGCAATATAATGGAGTTTGAAGTTCCTAATAGGAAAAATTTAAGCTATACAGTAACATAATTCTAAACATGAAATCTATGGCAGCTGATTAGAGGTAGCTGAGTGATGATTGTACCAAAGAAATGAATTTGTGGAAGCAAGCTTATGAAAATCAACACTTCCATGAAGTTTATAATGTAACACTCTTCTATCAGTTGCTGTAATGAACATGATTATTGTTAGAACACTAATCTTCTTGTTTTTGCTTCCCATGACTGTCTGTATATGTGTTTTGCTGTGAATATGCATGTGATTTAAGCTCACAAATTTCAAGATATTTTTAGTCGTTAAAATGTGAAACAGAGCTTTTATGCCTTTGTTCTCAAGTGTCTGGTGTCTGAGTTATAGTTAAGTTTAATTTTTTCTCTATTCAGCTGGACCACAGGGGAATCCTTGCTTTAATTAGTAAATTGCTTTTCAGTTACGTTTTTACACAACCAATCATGGTTGAGTTTGCATTGCTCTGTGGTGCTTATCCACTCTGTCAAGTTTGTGTTAGGAAACCAGCTCACCAGCTGTTAGGGAAGAAAAGCAGCCAGTTGGCAGTTCTTCCTGAAATCTGGAGGTGCTTATTTAGAACTGAAATTCTGAGCTATGAACTGGTGCACAGAAAGGCCCAGGTTCCTCAGCTTTCAACTCCTGATTGTATGACACTGCTAAGCCTTGTGGCCCCAGCTGCCCTGCCAGCCCGCAGGCCACTGTGTGTGTCACAGGAGATGCTGTTGCCCCCTCATTTTGTGCCAGCAGCAGCACTGGGCAGACCTTCCTCACTAGCAGTCATTTGTGCAAGGGGAGTCAAGGTGCCTCTGCTGCCACTGGGGCCGTGTCCTGTGTGGCTCTGGAATCCCTGATGGGTTTCCATTTTCATGTGAAGAGTCTTTTGAACTATCTTTAAATATGGAATAAGTGCTTCTTTCTTCAACAGCACTGTCCGGCTGTTGCTGTCCCTGTTTGCCCGTGCTCTGTGTGTTTCAGGATGGCTCTGGATGAGCTGACACTGGCTGCAGTTGCTCTTTCTGCCTGTTGCTGTGGTATAGCCTTAGTGAGATCCATGGGAGGGCACCAAGGCAATCGCCAACAAGCCCTGCCGGCACAGTTCTCTCTTCTTTTGCTCTAGACTCCTCCTCAAGCCATCCCAAAATCGCCTTCCACCTAAAAAAATGGGGAACATTTCTTAAAGTACAGCTGCTTTATGCACGTGGGAAGCCTCGCTCCGATCATTTGCTTTGTTCTTAGGTGAGGAGGGGTGCAGGACCTTTTCAAGGAGTTGCTTGTTCATCTCAGTGTAGAAATTCAGAAAACAAACATTTAGTCATGCTTCTGAGAACTGAACAAATCTGAGTTATGAGTGCTTTGAGGTCTCTCCTGTGTGGGAGGAATGAACGACAACTTGAAGGCAAGAGCGATCTCCTTTCTTTAGACATGTGAAATCTTGGAAATATGATGTCTACGTGCCCTCCATGTTCTCTTTTTAGCATCCAGAATGCCTCATCCAGAAGGCTGAAAGGATGCAGACTCTTCATGCTGCTGGTGTAAAACACATCCAAGTTTTTATGAGCTAGCAAATTGTTGCAAACCCCAGCAGGAGGGTGTATCTCTCTTGTGAAGTTAAATATTTTTTCCATTTTGTTTGTAGTTATTCTGCTAATCTGTACTGTAAGGTAGGGCAAGGCTTAGTTTCTCTATGTGCCAAATGGCCATAAAAATATAAATCTAATGTTATTTATGACTTGGCTGATGTTTATGTGCTTGGATTAAATGTTGCAAATGCTGCAGGTTCTGTAGGTGATCAATTCAAATACTGCAGTTTTAGAGCAGCGCTTTTGAGCAACTGTTGCTCTGTCCCAATAGCAGGTATCAGATCAAATGAGTGAATCCACGTATCCTGTTCGGTACAGTAGAAATGCCCTTTGCACTAGAATATTATCATTGGAATAATGTCCCTTGCTTTGCAAATGGTTTAGCTGTGCTTTGGCATTTAATAGCAGCAGGAGACCATTATCCTCTAACAATGCGCTATTTCACTGACATTCTCTTAACTAACACATATTGCAGAAAGACATTTTCCAGGTGTGTTTCCTTCTATACAGAACACAAAGTGTCTATGGTAGTTCATGCAGCTAATTTCTGTTGATTTGCATTTTGCATTTTCCCTTCATTGCGATACATTTTTGTTAAGATTTTCTTAAGGTATGAAGAAATGAACAAGGAAAATTTTTTTATGATGCTTTTAGAGGAATGTGTGTCGTATCTTGAAACTTTAATTAGAAAGCCATACAACTAACCTTCTACTTTCTTGAAAGCTGCATTATGATATGTGGTTGTCTGGTTCTGTTGGTGCTTTCCTGTTCTGTTTTTTTTATTTTTTTGGATTTCAGCCTTGGTAGCAGCCAGGCTTTTGGCAGAGATGTCATTCCTCACTGCATCAAGTCCTGAATTATGCCATGTGTTATGATACCAGCCTTCCACTTCCTGCAGTAACTGTCTTGCCTGTTTATTTCTCTTTTTAACCAAAACTGAAGTGATCAGTGCAAAATCATCTACTAGATTTGGAAAAAAAAAAAAAAAGAATAAAATTCTCTGCCTGTTCTATAGCTGAAATTATATTTCTATCTGGAGATCTCTGTAGAATGACCTATATTCTGAAACCCCATGATTTGTGCTCATCTATTCCTGTATTTGCCTCGTTGCAATTTTTCTTTCTTGAATGTGCAAATATGTGGTTTATTTTTGTGGAACTAATATTGTTAATATCCTGTCACTATTGGGTTTTTCCCAGGTGTGGGGTACCCTTAGCTAGTTGCAGATAACTTTGCTTGGCATGACAAAATTATATCTTTGAAGAACAGCCATACAGAACACGAGGTGGTAAGTCTGCAATACATGCAGTAAAATCCAGCAGCAAAAAATTGGAAGCAGTCTGTCAATTGGAAGTACCAAAGTGATTTCTTAAAACTTCATTATCTCCATGATTAAGCTTGTTGCTCATGTGTAACAATGACACTTCTTGCTTTTAGGTGTTATGTTTGGTTCTTCCTCATCAGGCGTATAACAGGGTGTGGGTTTTAGGTGTTTTATCTGACATTCTGAAACTCGCTGTTTAAGATGCTTTGAATTGTTGCAGTTCCAGACTTTGTATTCTGTGCTATAGTCTGGAAAATTTCCTCCATTTTCTCTTACTGATTTTGCATATGTAATATGGGATATTGTGATCTAGGTTTCAGTAACCTGTTCAGTTAGAGTAAGATATAGTCATTGAAATCCCATTTTATGGGAAGACAGAAAAAATGAGATTATGTAGGCAAGTGGATCATTGCAAGAACAAATAAAAATAAAAATGTGAATAAATAAATAAAATGAATGCATAGAAACATCTAAACATTAGTATATCTGGAGAAATTGCTTAATATCCTTGAACCACCTAGGCAAAAAAATAAACTGACTCATGGCCAATTTTCCTGGGAATTAAAAAGTATCCATTTCAGTTGCTTTGTCACCTTTTATTCGACATATGTGCTTCACTTAGATACTTTCAGTATATAATAATGCTAGTCGTGATCTAGAAGAGTAGATAGAAAATGCTGTCTTGCAGAACCAAAAATTCCTAAAGTGTGAATGCTCTTACAGACAGGTAATTTGCTGTTAGGTATCTAACAGCAAATTCTATTCTTTTACACACTTGAGAAGACTTTCTGGCTCTATACCACAAATTGTGCATTCTTAATACTGCATTTTTTTCTAAAACTTCCTGGGAGCTTGAATCTTTTTGTTGTGTAATCATGGTGCATTATGGTGTGTAGGTTCTGCTGTTGCTGTTCTCTGTGATACCAAAGACCTGCCTTTAAACAAAACAGACTGAAGTTATTGTACACTAACCCAGACCACCACAGAAAAGAAAGCAAGACTTTTTTTCCCCTCATTTTGTTACTATTAGAGTAACTTAACCTCTCAGAGTTTCTGTATTGATGAGGTGACTATATGCAACATATTGACAGAGTGAAAAACAGGAAAATTGGAAGCAGCTGAGAGGTGACCCTAAGTGCTGTAATTGGTGTATTGGACCAAGTGTGCAGTAATGGGGTACAAGACCAGAATCAAAGCTCCCCCGCTCAAACAGACCTTCTGCCTATTTGGTTGCAGAATCTTGCAAACATGTGTTGCGGTTGGACACTTCTGTAGGAGACCTGAAAATATCTAGGGTCAAACTAGCAATACAGAGTTTCTGATGGCCATATAAAAAATATATATTATTAATGTGACACTCCCTTCTAGTTTTTAAATCAAGCAAAACTTGAGTCGCTGGTTACAGTAAAACAGTGACAGAAATTTTCATTTTGTAATTTCTATTCTGTCTTCAAACAACACTGAAGAGCAAATTTTTCCTATTTTATTATCAGTAATCAATTTAAATGGTGTGGAAGAGGAATATCAAGACATAGATATTTTTCAATATTTTATTAACAGTTAATAGAGGTTAGGGACTATTTTATTGAAATTCTCAATGAACCCTTCCACATGAGACATGATTAACTATTAAATACCTATGCATAGCAATGTACCTGTGAGCAATTGAGAAAATGACCTGGAAGAGGATGTCCTGTGAAGAGACAGCAGCACTCAGCTATGTACTTTAAACCAAAAGATTCATAGATGAATTAAGATGTCCTTTACTACATTATTGGCTCCAGATATAACTTGGATTTTACCTGCAGATTTGGATCTGGGTTGCAGCATGATTAGTGCTGACACTAGAATGGCCGGGCACCTTCTCTCTGCTGCTGAAGACCACAACAACCCACTTGTGTCTTGTTCTGCACACCCACTCCTACAGCAAGGCTGGTGCTGCGCTGCCTGGAAATCATCTGTTAATATCAGAGAGAGCTCTTGACTGCATAAGCAAAGTGCTGGCCTATTTAGTCTGAATAAAACCATCATCTGTACGGTAGCTGCATTTTTCTTGATATGGTATTAGGAAAACAATGAAAATTCCTGCTACTTTAAATATTTAGCTGAATGTGAAAATGTCCGCTTAATATATTTCAAGTCATATGCAGCCATGTGGGTAGCATCATTGTCTTTCCTGTCAATTTTTGTTTAGAAGTAGTAGAGACATAAAAATAGTGTTTTGTTGGGGTCCTTGCAGTGAAGTGTGGTAACTACACCACGAGTCGCATGCACTTACATGCCACCTATTTTTTCCCACATTCTGTTGAGCTGACCTTAGGAAGTTAATTACTATTTAGTGACATTATAAAGTGATCTTAAAACTGCAAAATAATAGAATTACTGTGTTCTACAATGCTTCTGATAGTGCCCTCAGTTCGTGAGGTAGGCCTTTAAGACAAGTCACTGAAGTTCAGGAGAAATTCACAAGTTTGGAATTTTTTCTTTCTTAGTTTATTTCCTTTTCTGTTTTTGGTTAGGAATTGCAATTGGAATAATTCACTGCTGATTGTGTGATGGCACATTGTCCATGAGCAGAACATTTTCCATAAACATTTGTTCCATAAGTAATTTTAACTAATGTCAAATACTTATGAATCATCCTCTTATCACTTACAAAAAAGAACTTTTAGTCTTCCATCTGTTTCTCCTTAATTTTCAGCTTTATTACACACGCAATTACAATTTTCATCTTCTAAAAAATTCACTACGCAGTTCATTTCCCACAGAAGGTAAATGAATAAAAATTTGTTTTCTTTAGCATTAGCCTGTCTGTTTTCTATGCTTGGCTGGCAGGCAGGAATATTGGACAGAACACTGAGTTTTTAAAATGTGACTTTTAGTGTTAATAATAGATAATATGTGTGGATATTGTGTGAATTATCCAGTGGTAAGAATCTGAATCCTCTTTTACCCTTTCATTTTTGTTGTCTGTTCAATTCTAAGCAGAATAGTTAATTATACTGAACTAAGATGAATGTTAAAGATTGCTATCGTGCTACAAATAATCATGAAGTAATGAATAGACTGAGGTTTCCCTATCTACTAGGAATTTCCTGTGAGAATGGACTGTTCTTGAACATAGAAATTAAAAATAACATATAAATACCAGCTTTTCCCAGCTCACTCACTGCAGTTGTTGTACTGTCATGCTCTAAAGTCATGAAAACCCGTTGTGATTTTAGTACCCGTTGTGGTACTAAAGTCTCATTATATCCTTAAGAATGGTGCTCAGTAATTTAGCATTTCTGTTTGTTTTGGTGTAACTTCATCTGGGTAGAAGAGGAGGTTAAATACTAATTAAAGAAATGTGATGGGATGTGATCATAAAAGTTGAGGCCTATGATATGAAGGGATGCATTTTTGATTAAATCATCCAAAGAGTTATTTACAATTGCACATCTTTATATAGCAGAGTGCAGAGATAATTTGTTTTTCTTGCTAAGAAAAATTAGAGAAGTTCAGGACTCTGTAGGTTTTATTTTTAATTCCTTTGTGTATATTTGACTCAAAGAAATCACACTCATGTCAGGATTCAGAATATAATTAGACTAAATATAATAAAAAAAAATTATTTTTATTTAACTGATTAATGGATACATTTTTTAAAAAGTATGATAGCAATGTAAATAAAAAACAAGTTACTAGAAATGGAACAAAGTACAAAAAGGCTTTTCTTGCACCCAGATCTAGAGAAATAAGGATCCAGATAAAACCTAAGAATCAAACAGAACCTAATGAAGAATCAGTTTTTAAGTGGCTCACATGTATCTTCAGTTCTGAGAAGCTCAGAATTGTCTCTGTCTGCATCAAAAATCCACAGAAGTTTTGCCTGTTTTTTTTTTCCAAAGCCCTATCCTGAAGTGCATCCATGATTTCACTAGGTGCAGGATTAGCAGATGTGTGTGAAGCTTCGTGCTTAAGATCTCTGACCCAGCATGAAACTGAAAGAGATCTGGTTTTGCCTGTGAATTTACCAGTTTGTCTTGTTAGGTTTTGGTTTTTTTTGAGTTTTTTTCTTCATTTTTTTTTAAGACTCTTCACAGTATTGATTTGATAAGGTTCTCTTTTGTAAAACCTCAAATTACGTGCTTAGTTTAAAGCACTTAGTATTTTCCTCAGGAAAGGTGCTTTCATAAAGTATTGACTGTATTTGCTTTCTGTTTGTGCAAATTTTGCTATAATTGATTTTAGGTTCTTTCGTATTTAATCTATAGAGTCTTTAATTCTCCCAGGCTCAGAGAGCACCTCCAGTTGTAAATACTCCTTGCTGAATAGCTCAAACAGCAGATACTAAATTAATGTTTCAGTGAGTTCCTAAATAATTGTGTGTGAGAGCCCATGCATTGTAAGAGTAATTCGTTAATTGTGAGCTGCTGTAGATAATCATGTTATGCCGTAGGCCAGCTGAGGTCTAGCTTGACTTTTTGAACACTGCAGAGATGAGGAGATAATTTAAGAGGAGTACTTAATTGTAATATTTGGTGACATTAATAACAAGGTGTCTAATGGGAAAAATGAAGCAATTAATTCAGGGTGTGCTTGTCTTGAAATGTTCATGGAACAGCCCAGGTTGGGAAGGACCTCAAAAGATCATAGTACTTATAAATGTGGATCTGAATGCTTCCTCTTTTTCCCTCTGACGTTTTGGGAAAGATGATGATCAGAATTCAAGAGCAGAATGTTGATAAGCAAAACCCAGTAAGTAAAAAAAAATTATACTGTGTAATGCTGGGACATTAGTGCTTACTTTCTTTCTTGCTTACTTAATGAAGAGAAAGAGATTACTGCCACTGATGAAACACCCTTACTGACAAGTGCACTACTTAGGAATTCACTTTTTGAAATAAAACAAAATCATTCTTAATGGGAAAATTTCATAGCTTCTACTTCATTTGGACCTGATGGAGTCCATCTTAAAGAAGAGTTTCTTTAAAAAACATCCTAAATTTCAAGTAGTGTGTAGCAACATAAGAATATGTCGTAAAGCACTTTCCTGACTCTTGAGACAGGAAGTACGCTGTTATTTTAAAAGAATAGATGTGTCATCAATCAAACCAGTGAACTGCTATATAAGTGCATTTCATGCATGAATTAACCAGCTACTAGCTAGTAGATATCAAATCGATGTGTGCTGCTTCCCAGCTAATATGGAATGTGCTCAGGCAGAAATACTGGATCCAGCACATGAGGTCATGGCTAGAAATATATGAGTTACTGGAGGTTTTGCTTGTCTAGCACCTGCTAAAACCCTGCACTTATTGCTGTGGCTCTGCACTTATTTACTATGGTCTAATAATTTGAGAGGAAAAGCAAAGCACTTCAGGTAATGTCTTTTTGAACCTATTATCGTTAGAATATTTAACAAAATCTTTATTGTGAAGGTAGAAAATGAACTCGGAAATCCAGTGTTACAAATTCATCAGGACTGATGAAGCTGCCAGGGGATGAGTCATTGTTTTCAGGACCATCTCAGTGGAGTCATAACAGAGCTTTTTGATTATTTTTGTGTCTTTGTATGTGTGGTTTGTTTTTTTTTTTCCATTTCTCGTCAAAATCCTAATAGTAGGACTGTAAAATATTGCATATCTACAGACCATTGGAGGCAAAGGGAAATAATGGTTCTGTCATAAACAGGGATTGAAACTCTTTTGCCAGGTCATCTTATGAATGAAAATATGTTTTTTGTAAGTGTAAAAGAATATGTGATGATAGTTTCTCCTGCAAATTTAGTGTTTGTTTCTGATCCATGGATTCATTAGTTTCCATATCTTTATCAAATTTTTGAGAGTAAGAATTGATAGGTTTTAAATTGGAATATATCCTTAGACTTCTTTCTAACAGAGCACATTGACTTGGTTAATTTTTAATTTGTTTCCAAATATAAAAAGATGTGAGAATAATAATCCAATTCCACATGTCAAAAAAAGAATCAAATGTATTGCATTCTTTTACCTGTGAAAAAATGACTACTGCTTTTGGAAACACTGGTTTAGTGTTCCTTCACCTGTGAAGAAAAAGCAAAACCCTTTCTCAAAGGGTTCTGAAGTACTCATAGAGTTCTGATTGTTAGGCATTTCATTTTCCAGAAATTTCAATGAGTGTCAAGTGTGTGAAGTAGAGAGAAGGCAGGAAGGATTGTATCCAGCCTGCTAGTTTCGATGTCCAGATGGAAGGAATGATGTCAAACTGAGTCTCAGCAGGTTGTGTAAATGCCTTCCAGTAAGACTAGCTG
Source organism: Bombycilla garrulus (assembly GCA_013400315.1). Taxonomy (NCBI): domain Eukaryota; kingdom Metazoa; phylum Chordata; class Aves; order Passeriformes; family Bombycillidae; genus Bombycilla; species Bombycilla garrulus. The sequence continues at coordinate 3,576,650 of VXBU01007974.1, forward strand.
GAGGGAACTGCTGTATAAGTTGAAAGTTTGCTCTGTGCAAGATCTTAAAATTGCTTAAAACCCATCCATGTTTTCAGAAGAGTGTCTGCCAAGTCAAATACATTCAAAGTATAATTATAATGAAGCAGCTTAGTTTAAAATGTGATCCTGAATAATTTCCTGATGCACTTACATGGGTATTTGCTAGAAGGGCTGAAAAGCATGGAACCAGTAATACTTTTATTCCCATTTCCCCAACAAGGAGTCTGACCAGGAGAAAACAACTAAAAATGTATGATATCCTTATTTATCCTTATTTTGTTAAAATGATCTGGATTTGCATTAATGCTTAGTAAGAAATGCTTTCCACGCCATTTCCATTAACCATTTACCTTTCAGTTCTTAAAAATGGTTCTCCTGGGTCTTGTTCCTCATCTTTCCAGCCGTCAAAACAGTAATTTCCACTTGGTCACTGAAATACAAGCCTGACTTGAGCTCTGGAAGAAATAGTGAAGCACAAAGGAGGTGACAAATTTTGAAGATTGAGATGAGGTATTTAATCAGTGACAAGTAAATCAACCAGTTTGGTACTAAAGGATGCCAAATTATTTTTTTCTTTGTGATTCTTGGGGTGTATTTCTGAACTGATAGTAGAAGTGTAGAGAATACTAGCTCTTTGAGAGGATAGCTTCAGTCTGATAGAGAACAGTCAGGATTGTTTACAAAGTATCTATTAACAATAGATAGAACATGGAAAGAAATTATTTAATTGCTAGAAAGTTCTCTGGTGCAGATGGAAACCTTGAAGATTAAGAGAGAAAGAAAACAAAAAAAAAAAGGCAAAAATAATGTACTGTATAGGAACAGGGAATATTTTCAGGAGAAAGTGTTGGTGCCAATTGAAGTATGTAGGAAATAGTGAACAATAGACGCATTCAATACCTCAGTGGTAACTGAATCCTGTTGATTGTGTCTCAAATAGTTGTGTGATTAAAGAGTGGAGGCAATTGCTGAGAAAATGACACAAAAAGACTGGAATAATAATACACTAAACAAAACAGATAAAAGCAGTAGTGTGCAACAGCTCTAAAAATCAGACAATGGCAATTTTGAATCAAACTCAAATGAAGTTGCAGTCATTGCTAGGGCGACCATCCTGATTTTTTCCTTTTTGAAGCACAGGGAGCTTCTTTCTAAATGCAAGTAGCAATTTCATTGTTATTAAAGTCTTGTTCTAATCCACTTTGCAAGGTCTTCAAGACCAGGTTGGATAAAGCCTTGAGCAACTTGGTCCGAGTTCACAGTTGATCTTGCTCTGACTGTGAGGTTGAACTAGAGGAAAATACACCTTAGGAACAGAGGCACTTGTAATGAAATTTTCACTGTGAGATATTCCAGTGGGTTTTGGCTTTGGTGAACCATGAACAATTTAGAGTCATAATTAATGGCTATTACAGATGCAATATTTTCCCACCTGGTTTTTATTTTTTCAGATTTTTTTTTCTTTCCTAGAGCATAATAATATTAATTTTTCTTTCATCTGAATACATCATTTATTCTCTTGCAGTCTCTCAGCTAAGTGTATTCTCTTTGCCGAAGTGTGCTGTCATACAAATTGGACCTTTTACCAGCTTCCACAGGCTTGTCGTCATTGAAAGAAATTATATGTATTTATAATAAATTGTCTTTTTTACTTCAGTGCTGGCAGTTCTCTGCTGTGCCTGACATTTTTGAGAGGAAACAGCCTGTCACATCTTGGGCTTCAGGGAGGAGAGCATTTAAATACAGGAAAAGGTTTTGGTGACATGACACTAGTGCTTTTTTTCATCTTCAGGCTCTTCACCGTTCAAATTTCATGAAATCTGTATCTAAGGTTGCAGTATGCAAGAGATTATTGGTTGAGGAGGGGCTGAATCAGGGTGGTTTGTCTATTCCCACAGGCTTTATGTGTAAACGAGGAGGAAACATCAGTTTGCAGAGCAGCCTCTGGCACATTGCACCAGATCCAGAAACACTTCTGGGGATGTTTCTGGGGGAGGTTTGTGCTCTCCAGAGCACATTGCTCCTTTCGAAGTGTCTGTTTGTTATTGCTGGATTAACGAGCCGTTGTAAGAGCTGGGAATCAGCAGGGCAGAGATTGAAGTGTTGTGGGGTGACAGTGTTTAAGAGGAGAGAGCTGCTGCTGCTCCTCATGGCACTGGGGACTGGAGTGAGAAAACTGCCAGATCACCCTTGCCTACAAACGTCTTTATTTCTGTTTCCAAAGAGCACGTGTTTGACAAAGATTTAGAAGAAAAAGAAAAACAAATAAAACAACGTAAAAATTGCCATGAAAATCAGCATAAAAATCTATGATGTTTAGTAGTAGTAGTATGTGAGAAAATTTATGCATACAGACAAAGGGAGAAGGACTCTGAGCTCATTTAGAAGAAAAATGAAACAAAAGTAAACTCAGGAAATGTCAGGCACAGACCTGGCTGGTTTGTAAATTTGTGTGAAGCATCAGCAGTTTTTAGATACCATAATACGCTAAAGAAACAGATTAGTCTAATTGTGTTTCAGTTTTACAGCACATTATTAAAGGAAATATCATGTATCCCACTGTTTTTGTAATTCTGCAATGAACTAAATACTAAAGGAGATCTTTTGGATTATTTTATAAATTTTTTTTTTTAAACTCATGCTTGCTCACTCACTGCCTCTCTCTTACATTAGTATTCTCTGTGTGATTGTTGTTTAATCTGTGTAAACATTGCTTTTTGAGATGATCTTAAAATTTGCTTTACAGTATTAATTTTTATGAAATATATCCTTGATCTAGTTTTAGAAGTGTTACAAATGTAAGACAATCATAACTACTTTGAGAAAACTGTGTAATAGCTGAGCCTGTATCTTGCTAAAGGATACTCCAAGTCAGGACAGAAAATGTGACTGTGTTCAGTGTCAAGAAGCACTAAGGAAAGCAATTAGGTCATTAATAACGGGTTTATTAACTATTGGTTACCCACCATTTCAGTTAAATTTTGAAAAAGTTATAGGACTGTCCAGCTTGATTAGGAATTTCACTCTGATGCCTCCTAAAAATCTAACTCCATATTTTCATCTGAGCCTCTCCTCTCTCTCTTTAATTTTTATCGTTGAAATCAAGGTGATGTTTAGTAACTGCATAATGCCAAGACTGCTAATATTGGCTCAGCATTGATTAATATTCAGATATTCTTCTACAGAGCTGTTAATCTTCCAGTAAGGCTATTGGTTATGTTGTCTCTGGCCCTCTTAATCAAAAGGGAATTTTCAGGTAGATGGATAAGATTTTATATGTCTAGATCTCAGTCATTACATCACAAGCAAAGCAAAAATTAATGGTGTTCTCGCTTTTGACGGAGCGAGGGAAAATATCAAATGCCAGAAAATTTAGCTGAAAGCCACTTAAATTGTTCAGGTACTCTGTGATACAGAGGGAATATGATGTAGATGGGACAAGCCAAGGGTAACAGTATTACCAAAATAGAAAAATTACTTGAACATATCTAGGGAAATGCAGAATATACATATATATGCTTCCTTGAGCGTGTCTGTTTCTTGTAAAAACTTCTCCATTGCTAACTGAGGAGGCAGCTAGGTTTTACCTGAAAGGAAATACTAGAACATTAATCTGGTTTTAAAGTAAACTAAACATAGCAAAGTAAATTCTTCTGCCTATAAAAACGATCCAATAAAATATTAATGTAATTTTCCTTTTCAAGAAGTGTATCCTCAGGCAGCCCAATTAAATGGAAGCACAGAAGGGGAGTATTTTCATTAGAAGACTGCATTTCTCAGCACTACTAAGCATAAAAATTCAGTCTGAAGCTCAGATATTCAAATTTTTGTCAGCTATTTCTCTTGACTTTATAATATTTAAACTGAATTTACACTTTTAATTGAGATAACTTTGTGGCTTGTTTCAGTATTAAGCCTGTGGTTGAAAATTTAGAGATTGAGGCACATCCTTTTAGATGTGGAAAAGCATGCAGGGCTATGTTCATGTTAATGGCAGGAATGTTAATGGCACTTCAGTCATTGCAGTCTCCGTGCCTCTGTGCAGGACAGCTCCTTGATTGAAGGAAGCAAGGCTATGCTTATAAATAAGTGAATTCTGGGAATATTTATTCATTTTCATAAGTCTCCTTGAAAAACATTGCAAAATATTTATCTTAAAAAAAGTATTATGTGCTTTAGATGAACATCTATTTGTTTTAGTACTAATTTAGTACATTTTTCACAAGTTAATTGCAATGATCTGGAGCAGCATTAACTTGTCAATCCTTTCAGTCTCTGAACAAATTCTTTAGGCTTTGTTTGTTTGTGGAGGAACTTAGGAATCTGTAAAGCATGAGGAAAAAGAGCAGTTATTCGAATGTTATGCCAGTTTAGTTCCGCATCTAGGCAAAACTTGAATTCTCAGATTTAAGCCAGATTTATTCTATCAATAACTATAAACTATAGTGATTCTTACCCTGGAATTCCTCCCTCTGCCCCAACACCCCCCCACTAAACGTATGGGACACTCAGGGTTCTGGTTGCTCTTTCTGGTTTTTTTACTCGAGTCCATTCTGCAAAACAGCATCTCAGGCCACCATCTGCTCTCATCAAACCTTTCGGCTGGATCTCCAGTTCTTCTTAACCAGAGGTTTATTTCTATTTTACTTAATGATTATTATGGGTTTTTTTGTTCTTTAGTATTTTCAACAAATTCTTTGCCATTTTTCAAGGCAATTATATAATAGGTTATATTAAAAAGCAATATAAATATGTTTTCTGTTGAAGGTATTTACCTTTTAGAAGATCTGTGGATCTGTACAATTACATAGCGAGTGATCTGTGAGCTCTGGGGAATAACTTGAGATACATAAGTAAAGAAAATTTTGAAATTCAAATATAATCTTTTTGATGCTTCTTGTGGCCTAAAATATTTTCTTTTACTTCAAAGACAACTAAATAATAATTTTATCAGAGGCAGAAAACTACTGCTTTCATAACTTAAGTGAGTATAGTTGCATTTATTCATTGTACTCTGTATTCATCTGAGAATCCTGCAGTGCTGTGTCAGGATGATGGGAGCCTTTCAAAAGAGAACAATCTGAGAATCTCAAGACACATGACTCTCTTAACCAAGCATCAGTTAGATTACAGTTTTCAGTCCAGGTTCACTTTAATCAATCTTCCTCTTATCAGGAGACAGCAAATCAGAGCGAGCTAACAGAGGCACGGCAGGTGCTCACTGATTGGAGTGACATGCAGATTGCTGGCTCAGGGAAGTGCAGTGTCATGCCTCAGTCTGGATGACTTGTCAGAAATAAAAATCAAATGTCACAGCATCTTGCTAAACTAATTAAGGTTACGGGAAACGTATCAGCCAGAACTGCTTCATTTCACTGCAGTGCATGAAATCCATTGTACTGTGAGGCTGTGTCATTATCTAAATCACCGTGGAAAAACAATATAAATATTGGCTACACTCAGTAGGGCTAAGGAGACACGAATTCATGCTCTTGTTGCTGAAATCCTGCAGTCTCTTATTAGAGACTTCATAGAATCAGGATCAAAACTTTCATGCTAAGGAGTCAAGCTCTGCTGACAGTCATTTGGCTTTCACACCCAAGTTTCTCTCTCTCTAACACTGTTTTTCTGAGAGCTGTGGTGGGAGATAAACAGCCCATCTTTGCTGCTTTTTTCAGCTGACAAATGAGAATTGCTGATGAATAATTCCAGGGTGGTTGCAAGCAAAATAAGTTGTGAGATTGGTGTTGGGATCTTCTTTTTGGAAAGATCCCAACTTGAGAGGATGTAATTCTCATCAAGGAAATTCTCCTAGTAAGTTTTAGGAGACTCAGTTAATTAGAAGTGTTTCACAGATTTAAAGCCAGCTTGGGAAGTGGGATTTGATAGACTGAGAGAGTTCAGCTTGAGTTCTGTGTAAGGTTCCTGATGTCATTGTTTGTGGCTTTTTTATTTGTTTTGAGGGGTTTTTTTTGTTTATTTTGAAGTAAAGATTTCCAGAATGCGAAAAATACTTTTTTTTGAAAAGGCTATGTTGAAAGGACTATTTTGGCATTTCTTTGGTATCACCCATTCCTCAAACAGTTCTTTCTATTTTTATATAAGTCACTTGGTGCACTTTGTGGTGTCTCCAGCATTAAACAGACTTTTTACATTATTTTTTCTCAATGAAAGACTAAGATAATTTTGAATCAAACATATTGTAGTGGTTGGTTTAAACAAAAAGAGGATTGAAAGGATTGTCAATCAACACTTTCAAATGTTATCAACAAGTAGTTTTTTAAATATATATGGTAAATAAATACAGTGTTCAGGCAAAATCTTCAGCTTCAAGCATTTTTAGAGGGAAAATATTTTGTTTTAGAAATAGCCATAGTGGAAGTGCAGTAAAGCATTTTTACAAGTTAGTAATAACCAGGAATGTGATGAGGAGTGGACTTGAGCCAAACCTCAGATGAGTTCTCCATTCATTACTGCGGAGCAATGATAAACAGCTTCTTCAACTTCATGCTGTCTTATACTATGTTTACAGTATATAGAATTTATATTGTATACATTAGATATTATATATTCCTTCTGCGTATTTTTTTCTCCTCTGAAGTTTTCTGCCTCTATTGCTTCCAGTGTTTCAGTAGCTGTTTTCTAGCCCTGCTAATACAAGTGTTAGTTACAGTTTTAAGCTGCAGTGTGAATCAGTCCTGATTTGAAAGAGCTATATTTTAGATGTGTTTTCTCACATTGGACCTTATCATGCTTTTAAAAAATTTGCATCTGGTAGATTCTTTTGCGTTAGACACCCACTGTAAATGTGAATCTTCATGACCTCTATTTCCTTTTTTGCCTTGATCCTTTTTCCAATATAAGAAGAGGATCAGCAATATGCCAGTTATTGGCCCATGGGTAGGTTTAGCTAAGGCCTGTGATCTAATATTTTTAAACTAATAATAGGCCCAAACTGATTTATTTTTTTTTTTTGCTCTAACAGTTATTTGAGAGCATGAATGAAATGTGAGAATATAAATAAGAATACCAGCATTCAGATTTGGTGCCTTCCTGTCCAGTATCTTCTGTCATTGAAATTGATGGTCATTCACTGACACCTTGTCTGTCTGTAACACTTCTGTTTACCTAAATACAAGTTTAAATCCTCAGTGTATTTACACTTCCAGCAGCTAAAATGTTTGCAGGCAACCACTGCACAGAGTTAATGTGCGGGATAAAAGTTACCCATGAATATGCTAATACTAATGAAACTGTTTGATACTTTTTTATTCATATGGAAAATTATGCATAAAGATTAAGTTTGTCTTATATTTGCTGCTCTTCTGTTCATTGTATGAAATAAAGAAGAGGAAAAGTGGAAAGGTGAGGTGAGGAGAAGAGGAGACGTCTTTTCTTTGATCACAATAGACTAGGGGTAATGATCCATTTTCTGATGCCTAAATTTTTGCTTTGGACCGAACAAAAAACTTTATTAAATGTAAATCTAGGCAAACAATGGAATAATAATGAAAACTACAATATTGATATTATTCACAGAAAATATGTTTGATTCTTTATATTCTAGGTTTTTCTTGCAACTTTGTCAACACTAATACAGTCTTATACAGCATTTCATGTCCAGGGCAATTGAGGAAGCTCTTTATTTCTGTGGGAGAAATGTGTCTGTGTGTCTGTACTGCAGATGATCTGTACCTCTGTAGTTTCTGTCTGGGTTTACACAGACACTACCATCAGGAACTTTGGGCCTGGAGTTCTCCCAGCTCATTAGAATTTGTCCCTTGTGCAAGGCTGTGAAAATGAATTTGCTCCTGTTTCCTCTTCAAACTTACACTGTTTCTAACAGTTCCATCCTGTGAATTTAAAAGGATGCTAAACCTTAACAAATTAAAATCATCCTTTACTTCTGTTCCTCTACTTCTTTTGTGTCTCTCTCTCCCTAAAGACAAGATATTTACACGTTTGTTTTTATATTTATCCTTAGAATAGGGGGGATGCCCATATTTAATGTGAGTTTAACAGACTTTTTTCTTGTAGTATTCCTATTAGATTAGAATGTTCTTAATCTCAAGGTATAAAGGGTCTTGGGATACTTCAGGCGCATTTTGTACCTGCACACCTTTTTTGAATTACTAGTTTGTTTGGGATTTTAAAAACAGATGCCTCTCTCCTATCTAAGGAATAAATTGCAGTTTGTGACAGATTTTGCTTTTTTCCTATCTTATCAATTTCACTTTGAAATATGTAGCTCGGAACATCTTTGGGGGTTTTTAAAATTATCATTAAAAATAAAAACCTAAATTCAAAAGATTGTGAGTTTTATAACTATTTCAGAGGAGTTCTGTTTCTACTATCAGAAACTCCAGTCACATCTGAAAAGTAGGGCCAACAGATGACAAATAATTTTTAGTCAGAATACCAGCTCTTTCTGGAACATAGTGTGTTTGATTTTAAACTCCAGCCTGGTGACTTGGCTTTTCTTTCAGCAAGGCCAGTGCTCCAAATTTACAGTTTTATGTAATTCACTTCTATGCAATGAACCATGTATGTTTAGGGTTTTTCCTCCTCTTCTTTTCCTCTTTTACTGAGGTGTAAAAAGGAAAGCATGTTCTATGTATTTATGCAGTATTTTAATACATGTAGGTTATTCCTTGTAATGGGAATAAAATGCAGCATTCCAAGGATAATAGAGAAACAATTGCTACAGATCATTACTTCATGATGTGATATATTAGTATAATCAAGACTAATAAATTTTCCTACTGAAGATTTTCTGGCAGCTGATTATGAATCAAATCCTGCAGAATAATGATGAAGCATGATAGTAAAATTATTCAGATGTAGGTGGAACGTTCTTGCAAGCAGAGTCTCATCCAGACCCTGGAGAGGTGGGAAGGGGAAGAGGTTTCAGATCGTTAAAACTGATCAGATTGTAGAACAGCTACCAGGTGATTCTATGTGGTAGCACAACAATTGGGAAGGCTTATTTGGTGTTTACCTGCTGGAATCCCTGCAGAGCTGCTGTTGTGACACCTGGCCAAAGGTGCTGGGGTTGCAGGCACGGCCAGGGGTGCAGCAGGGGAAGGGATTGAGCTTTAACCAGTGCAGGCAGGAGCACTGAAGGGACAGCAATAGCATCTGTGGTTTGTGTGGGTAGGGAAGAAATGCAGTAACTCTTCACAGCAGAACATGTATTTCCCCTGCTCTGCTGAAAATTGAAGAGGCGTTTTGAAGCCCATGTACATGGGCTCTTCTGGGGAGGGATGTGGCAAAAAAGAGTGTTTCCACCAGTGAAATGCACATTTCTGTAAAAAAACAGTTTATACTGATTCATCTGAGTGCACGCTGTTCTGCAGAAGAGGCAGGGTCACTTAGTTTCAAGATGCTGTGTCATTGCTTACAGAACTCTGCTGAAATAGCCATAGTTCTCACAGGCCCTCCCAAGTTCAAAGGTGGACATTGTACATTGTAAAGAGAATAATTACAGCAACCCAATTTCAGTGATTTCTTACTGGGGTGTTTAGTCTGTGAAACTGCAGAATAAGGAAATTTATTTTTGTATTTTCTGAGAATATATAGTGTTTCTATATAGTGTTCGTATGTCAAAATATCCTTTTAAATGAAAATACTTGTAAAATACATCGGTGGCATATGTTTTTAACATAGTTCAGCAGGAAGCTAAATTTTTCTTTTCCAGCTGTAATAAAAATACTTCAAATAGTGGACTCTCCTTTACAATATAAAACAAGGAATGAGAACTAATATTGCCATTTATTCAAGTCTTTCTCCACAGGGTTGCTCTCAAGATACTTTTTGTAATATTTGTAGAAATTTCTTTTAGTATTGGCTGAATATAACGATTATTCTGCATCTGTATAACAGTTTTTTACAAATATATAACCTTAGTAAATGTATTATTCTTTAAAACACCAAGAGGTCAAAAAATCTCTGAAGCACTGTACAGTAGTGGCCTGTATCAAGACAATGCAATTCTCATCATACTGTGAATATTTACTGAGGAGATGCTAATTATGCTCTCTGAATTGTCCTCCTGAAATACCCAGAGTTACTTCATCTGTAAAGTTAAGACTAAGAGTGTACAGCATAGGAACCTCAAAAATTTCCTATTGGTTTCGATGCCCAGGGGAAAGTTAACAGTCTTTGAAGAGATTTTAATTTAGGGAAGTCTTTGGGTGGTGACTACAACTTCAGAGACAGAAGGCTTGATCCAAAGCTCTGTTGAGTAGAGGGAGGACCTTGAAATTAAGTTTGGATCTGTGAATGTTCCTGTTCCCTGGAACTCCCAGCTTGTAAAGTGCTACAGAAATTGTAGGTTGTTAAATGTCTACAGTTTTTTTCAATTTTACTTTTAAATATTGAAATGACAACTTCCACGTCATTCATAAAATGTAAATGCCCCATCTTCTTTGTGTTCTCACTGCTGTTATTAGGTGTATACAGGTTTAGTATACTGTAAAAATAAATAAATCTACTTATGGAAATTCTGAACAGAAATGTTTGCCTGTAGGAGCAGTTACAATGAATACAGGTGTATTTGCATTATCTTTTTTTTTGGTATATGTATGCCATCCGTTTCAATGCAAACTTGTTTGTTTGTTTGTTTTTTCTAATCCCAGGACTATACCTTGACAATGTACTTCCAGCAAGCATGGAGGGATAAGAGGCTGTCCTACAATGTAATACCTCTAAACCTTACTCTGGACAACAGAGTAGCTGATCAGCTCTGGGTGCCCGATACCTATTTCCTGAATGACAAGAAGTCATTTGTTCATGGTGTCACTGTGAAGAACAGAATGATTCGTTTGCATCCAGATGGAACAGTCCTTTATGGACTCAGGTCAGTGTGAACCATTTCTGACTCTTCTGTCTCTTAATTTAAAACCATGATTAAAAAGCTAAAAATAAAAACCATTCCTGGGTCTTTTTTTTGCTGTTGTTGTTTGGTTTGATTTATTTTGTTTTGTTTTTGTTTTAGTGCTTTTCTTTTTATTGCTGTATTCTATATAACTGATGATATTCCAGAAAAAAAAAAAAAGTATTCTGAGGTTGTATTCTAAATCTAAGGATTTTTTTATGCATACAAGTTTTTGAGATAATTTGCTATTTTTAGTACAGTTCAGAGACTTGTACTAAGAACAGATAAGACTGTAAATATTATTTGAAATGCTCATTCTGGATTAAAAGCCGGGTTTAGAACTGCTTCTTCAAAGGAATTGAAATATGAAATACAAAATGAGGATTAGAGGAAAAAACCAGAAAATATATATGACAGCTGAACTGATAGTTTAACTGATATGTTTTAAAAATATTTTTATTTGAATATTCGATTGTTTGTATGCTACCCAGATGAATCAGCTTTCTGATTTTCACAAAGATGAGGTATGACTTGAAATGTTTTACAGCCTGTTGTTGTTTTGTATGACTGTATGGAGAGGGGTGACTGGAGAAATCAACAAAAGGGCTTCGCTCTTGAGAAGTTCTGAAAACTTGGGAAATTATGTTTAGTGATGTTAACAGGATAAATAGCTGCTGAGAAATTGATTTAAAAATACAGCTGCAGAAGGTGACTGACAGTGCTGTGTGGGGAGGTGACAGAAGAGCAGGAAAGCATTGCCTGGGTCAGGAACAGGAAATGCTGCAGCTCTGGGTATTGCATTTGCCATGTTTGTTGTGTCCGGTTGTGTTTCCTGTGGGAGCAGTTCAGGCTCTGGCACTATGGCTGGGAGCAGGTCTGGAGTTTTTGTGATTGTTCTATGTACCAACAGCTACTTCATTCCTTGAAATACAGTTGTAGTTTAAATGAAGTATAAACCAGCTACATAACACACATTTATATTAATGGAGTGAGAGCGAACATAACAATGGTTTTGGTGGTTTCCAATTTAATTCTGAAATCAATCTTTATTATTATCTTCTAGAATAAATTTGAAATAAATATCAGATTTAATGTCTTCAATAATGCTAACTTTTTTTTGCTATTGGGGACATTTTTTTATTCTGACTACTTAATTACTGTAACAATTTCTACTTTTTAAAAGCTTAGTAAGTAGTAAGTTGAGCTCACAAAGAATTGTCCATAGAAGAATCAAATGAAAATTTTGTTTTCTGGGAGTTTCTTTTTGATATTCATTTGTTTTTCAAAACCTTAAAACCTTTCATGAAATATTCTTTAATGTTTTGAGGGTTTTGTTTGTTTCCTTTTTTTGAGCTGAACTGGTGTTGGTACTGCTTCATTGTTTTGGGTGAAACCTTTCTTCCTTTCCATTCAGCATAAATAGCAAATCAGTTTTCGTGTCTTTTATGAGATGCAATAAAGTGAAATGGTGTCTATTTTTTACTTAAAGCTGTTCAATGTAATTAGAGGAATCATTATTAATGCTTTGAGCCTTTATTTCCCAGAGTTATTTTCTTCAATACTTGCAATCACAATATGTTATCCAAAATGGTTTTAGCAGAATTCTAAAATGGGTTTTTTATTATTGCTGGACTTGTGCATAGCCCAGGGTTAAAGGTATTTAGACAGATTTTTTCCCTAGGTAAAATTATTTGGAAAATAGCAATTAAATTAAATTTAAATTATTTAGGAAATTTAGGAATCTCATGCTTGATTATCAATTCTTACATCTATTTTAAGACTCTACATAGTGCATTTCAAGAGATTTCTTTGCCTTGTGAGCTGGCACAAGATGCAGGATGGATGCGGATTCTGCCACTGTTCTGTTGCTGTGCTGCCATGGATTGTCACTGAGGGCAGGATGATTGTCACCCTGTGCTGCTATGGATTGTCACTGAGGGCAGGATGATTGTCACCCTGTGCTGCNAGGATGGATGCGGATTCTGCCACTGTTCTGTTGCTGTGCTGCCATGGATTGTCACTGAGGGCAGGATGATTGTCACCCTGTGCTGCTATGGATTGTCACTGAGGGCAGGGCAGGATGATTGTCGCCCGAGCAAATGCTGAGGTTGGGGACTGCAGTTGCCCTCACTCCTGTGGCAGCTGTGTCCTTGAACTGCACAGAGGGGAAGGACCCCGCTGGTTCCTGTGTGTTCTAGGGTAGAGACTAGGGAACATAACAGATACCTAATAGACAACAGGGTGAGAACACCCCTTCTTATATGTCCTGATTCTTAATGAACCACTGACAGGTCTTGTGAAATGTAGAATTGATTCCTCCTCCTCAGACTCAGCTCAGTAGGTCTCACAAAGGCTTTCTGGCTAAAATGTCTTTCTGACCTGGGGCTGGATGGGGAAGATGCACCAGTAGCAGCACAACAGGGTTACGTGACTGGCCACATTCTGCTTTTGCCTTCCCTGGGCCAAGTGGCAATCAATGATCTCATTCTAATATTAAGGTTTTAGTTTTATAACTTTAAGTAGTTTTATCTATCTATTTTATCTTTCATCTCAGAGTTATTGGTATTTCAAGTGTCCACAGTACTGATATATTTAATTCTTGCTTATTAGTAATTTCCACATCTTAAAAATGCCTGCCTAGTTGTATTTCTCACATATCTAAAACCTTCTGTACACTATTATTCTGAAAATTACTACTGCTGTTGCTGCATTAATTTACTTTAGCTTGTACTTGCAGTCACATATTCTTACTTTATGATTCATTTTTCTAAACTGAGATTCCTTTAAGTATGTCAGAATTTTTTCCCCTTCCCGTGCATCTGTTTATAAGCATCATCACATACACACACATATAAATGTTGCAGTGAATTGGATTGCATTTACCTTGATTGCTGTAACCAAATTCATTGAACTGCAAGGGATTTTATCAGTATAAATGGAACCATCCCTTTCTTTTGTGTACCTGTAGTTGAATTTCTATTTTATACAGCAAGCAGTGATCCCTTAACATTGCTCTTTGTTTTTGTGAGCAGAACCCATATATGGTGTGCATGTCCCATCTGATTAGATTTGACATTGGGAAGGTAAATTTCAGGAAGGACTAAGAGGGAGTTTCGTGAGCACCTGGATTATTCTGTTGCTGAAAAAGGGGAGAGAATTAGGGGAAAAATGAAAAATGGCTAATAATGAATGGAAACATCTAAATGATTAGTATGTTGTCCTCATAGCCTGCCTTCTTCACTGCGACAGGGAATTAGTTAAGGGCATAACTAAATTCTTGACCTTTTTTTTTAACAGAGAACATGACATGCTGGTTGCTTTTAAGTTAAGAAGGACTTTTATTTCTGAGGCATAACTGCCAGCTATTTAAGTTTTGGGAAAATGTTTTGTTTTGTATTTTTTTTCCTATTCCATCTGTCAAGAAAATTATTCATTGCTGCCAAGACCAGGACGTTCAGTAGATTATATACTTAAATCACCTAAATGGTAGAAAAGTGTAATCATGTAGTCTTAAATGAAGAGTCATTACAGGGAAAGTTACTATGTTGGAAGTTAAGATAACTTGTAAGAAGATATTAGTGATTTGACAACATTAAGAACAGTAAATTTAGACATTCAAATCTAGGATAAGAAATAGTTTACAGTAGGTTGAGTAAAGCTTGAATAAGATATGCAGTCAGAACTGAGGAAAAGATACGGCTTTAACTAAATATCTATGTGTTAAAATATCTGGTTTATATAATACACTTAGCAGAAATGGGTGCTACAGTAGATGAAATTTGTTATGTATTAGATTTATTTTTGTATATATAAATAAATATATATAACTTACTCTGACTTTTGACATCAAACCTGTTCTAAAATGTGGATGGAAAGTTCAGCTGTCTTCTGCTTTCTTCTGTGCAAGCCTGGGGAAGAATCACTTCTCTGATTTTTGCAGCCTCTGAAAGCACCAAGTTTTTGGAATTTTTTTTCCAGGAATGGCAATGCAAGATTTGAGAATGGTGACAAGGAAGATCCTTCTTTTTGCCAATTTAGAATTACTGCTTTTTGTGTAACTGCATTATGGTGTTTTTCTGGAACTTGCCTCTTTGCTGGTAGAGAGTCTTGCGATGCCATGTGTCAGAGTAAGGGGGGGAAATTTAGTTTAGAATACAAGGATTTAATATAGTTGATGAAGTGGTTGAAGCCCAAGATGTTTTGTGTGGTTTTGCATCATTACCAGGCTGTTAACAGAGATACTGACTCTTCATGCACTTCTCCCAACACTCCTCACAGGAGAGCTCTGTGACAGTGGGTAGAGAACTGATAATTACATGACCAAGAGCATTGTGTGCTTTTGTCTCTCTTCAGCAGGATGATTTTACGCTCTTTGTAAATGAAGTTTGTGGGTGTTTTTTTTACAGAAAAATAGAACATATGCAGAACTCCTGATATGAACCATGTTCTGTGAGGTAACGACATTCCCATCCTTTTTATCCAAAAGGAAAACAAAAGGAAGCAAAACAGAGGAGATTTTTTTCAGAAATTAAAGACTTTTCCCATTTGAAAGCCCAACAATTTTACTTGACAAGATTCATGTAATGCATTACCAAGTCTGAGCCTCCAACTCAGCCAGTAATAATTCCTGTTTGACTGATGGAACACTGTAATCTCCCACAAATGAGAGAATTATGTGTATGATGGCCTTGCTTTGTTCTCTATTTCATGCTACCAGCACTGAGTCACATGAATCTTAAACAGTCCTGGATGACTGTATTTGCTGTTGTCTCAGCTGTGCCTTCTGCTGTCTGCTCACTCCGTTTCAGCTGCTTGGAAATTTTCACTTCTGCAAGTAAAATAGATTCTCCTATATAGATTTTGCTCTGGTAAAACAGCACTGGGCATTTTTGTCGTATTATTGTACTTGTTCAGCAGTTTGACTCCTCATGGGCAGCTCATTGTCTATGAACTCCGATGGACAATTTTAAAATTGCTTTGGAAATATCTTTGGTTCTCAGACCAGATTCTTTGAGAGGTGAATTGTTCATACCAGCTACCCTTCAGTAAAGCATTGGATCTTTATTTTGCTACTTTTTTCTGCTTTGGGTTTTGTTGTGTTTGTTGTTTGGTTTTTTTTAGGGGGGGTGGGGGGTGATGTTTGGTTTTTTGGGTTTTGTTTTTCTTTGTTTTACTTTGGGGGTTTTGGGGGGTGGTTTTGGGCTTTGGAATTTTTGTTTTGTTTTTTTAGATTTGATTTTTTTTTTTTCTGATAGGGCTTAATTTTAATTAAATCCTAAGCATAATTTGGAGGTAAAGCTCCATTTTTCAGTTTTAAAATCATAGAGTCATACAATCACTTGTACTAGCTGGAACTCTGGAAGTGTTCAGGGCCAGGTATGAGGGGGCTCGAGCAACCGGGTGGGAAGTGTCCCTGCTCATGGCAGGGGGTTTAGGACTGGATGGTCATTAACATCCATTCCAATCCCTTAAAATTTTGTGATTCTGTGAATTAAAAGTAAGTCTTTGGACTGCCTACAATAATGCACATATCCTTGTTATTCCAAAATACCTTCTGCGAAAAAGCAAGAGACCTGTCCTACCTTTTTGCTACAATGTATTTCCAGAAGCTCGACAGAAGGTGTTTAAGGACTTTCAATGCACATTCATGTTAAGCAAAAGATTTTCTCAAAATCTTTTTCAATTTGGGGATTTCAGAAGACATGAAGCTGGACTTCATTTATGGGGAGAAGATATCATTTTGGATGCCCTGTTCTTGGTCGTGATACCTGTCAAGGGGCAGGTGTTTCCGGTTCCATCACATTTGTGGCTCTCTTGGCTCTGCAGGCCTTCAGGCCAACTGGGGCCTTGTCCAGCCTCAGCAAAGAAGAGGAAATAAACACTATAATAAGGTACCCTGTAGCACAAATAGCACCAATAGCACCTCAAAGTAGTGTTGCCATTCATTTAAATAAATAAGTAAATATTATGCATATTTTTATTAGGATGTCTGAAGTGTCAGTAGCTTTCTGTTCTCCAATTAAAAATACAAGTTTTCTTAATTCTGGATATATAGGCATTGCAAAGATAAAGTAAAAAGTAATTTTTAAAAAACCTGTTTAAACAAGAGAATATCAATCTGTGAAGAAATAGATTTCTGTTGTGTTAAGTGGGTAATTTTTTGTGCTGGTGCTCTCACCTATAGATGCAATTATTGACTTTCTCTTTGCCAACTCTTGCCAAAGCTAATTCACAGGCAGACATGGAGCTGTTTACTCCTGCATAAGAAATGAGGTGAATTTCATTTCTGTGTCCATATTTTTAAGGGTGCTAGTATACATAGACATGTAAGAATCCTCAAATCTTGTATGCAGGTGGTCAAAGCAGGAACTTTTTGGAAACTTGCAGAAATAAATGCAAACATAGTAAAACATCGTTTCAAACTGAAGCCATGTAGCTGCTGCAAAGACTTGAGAAAGATTGACTACTGTACAATTATGTAGAATTTCAAGTACAAAGAATTTCTGCATTAACAAGGAAACATTACCACCCCAGTCCCCTTATATGGAAATCGTGGGGCAGGACAAATCTGATCATGGATTTTTTCTTGCACAGTCAATATAGATCCAGCGTAAGGAAAGGAACTTGAATTCCAGCGTGTCACTGAAGTGATTTAATTGTTGCCTTAAATAAACAATAAGGTATCAGCTCTGGCCCAAGGTGTGGCCCAGATGCTGTTTTCCTTTCTCGTGCCAATAGTTGTTTTGTAGGTTCCAAGGAATAAAGCAGAGAAATGCAACTACTGTTATTTCTAATGACACTGTTTCTGTGAACTGAAGATTTGGACATGAAATAAATCATGCAGCTTCCCTTCTCAGTTATTCCATTTGGTAAATTGGAATGCTAAAACCTACCTTCTCACAGGGGTGTTGTGAAGATTAATTAATTAGTTGGTAAAGTGCTTTGATCCCATAAAGCACTACATAAGTGCCAAGCATTATTATGAAGAATTATAAAATGCCAGCCCGCATGAGCACCTTGGGATGGCCGGGTTATGGATACAAATCTATTTCGTTTTCTCACCATCACGTTGTTCCACTTTTCCGTCGTAGCAGCCCGTTCACTAAATGAGCCTGTTTTAGGAAGGATGAATTTCTGGGGAAAAAAAAGGAGATCATTGACTCTCATAAATATCTCTTTTCAATTAAGGACTCAGATTATTATGCATGTTTTTTCTGTAGGATTTGGAATGGTATCTTTTCACCATTTACCCTTAGCAGGAGGGAGAGTAGTTGTATTTTAAATATCTTCCCTATCTGAAAGAAAACAAAGATATCTTTCTATTTCAGTCCCTTTATTAGATTTTAAGTATGGTATAAGTATTCAGAAGGGTATTTTGCTTTTATTTTTTTATTAAGTGCCTGTTAAGTCAATAGTATGTGAATAATTAATTCAATTAAGCTTATTAAAAAAAAAAAGCTTTAAGTCACTAGAATCCTTTCCATTAAAAGCCATATTATCCAAAATTATTACGCTGCAATGAAGTGAAAAAAATTCTGTTTTATTGCCTAACAGACAGACTGTGGCATTTAGTCTTTATTAGTAGGAAAAACTCCATCAGCTACAGAACCATGAAATAGTTTAAGTTGCTCCAAGGGTATTTCATATTCAAAAAACAAATAGAGGCCATCAAACATTTAATGTTAAATTAAAATGTAATAATTAATATAATTTGGAATTACAGCAATCTGTCACTTCTCTTCTGCAATGTCTTGGATCATATAATTTGAGCTGGTAGTTGGTGACCCTGGGAAGGGAGATTTTCCGGTTGGAAGGACATACGTAAAATCTCAGAATGCTCTGATCAAGACTCGGCAAATGGGATAGGTGCTAAATCTGTGCATACAAACATATACTTAAATATATGACATATTTGATAAATAAATACAGTATATTTGTACATGTATAAATTTTACTTGCACATATTGGGGTTTTCTTATTAAAATTGGTAAAATCTGAGATGGATCTCAGAAGTAGGAGCAGGGTTGGAGTCCTTGCATGTGTATGAAAAATAAAAGGACACTCTCTGTAGAACTAATAACACCTCTTGTGGGTCATGCATTATCACTTTGTCCTGGTTGTGATTTTACGGACAAAGCTTTTCTTTTATGTTTTTGATGTAAGACATTGTAGAATACTATTTATTGAATGGAAGAGCATGTTTTTTTCCCCTACCAGATGTCTTATCTGTAGGTGTAAGTACTTGGATTTAGTTTTTATTCTAGTTAAATATCTAGTTTGGGTGACTTTTTTTTTTTTTTTAATCCAAAAACTTTTTCTTTATATTTTAATGCATTTTCTGGGAAGATAGTTGCTGATTTGTTCACCCAATGTTTTATCGTACTTTGTTATTAAACTTTACAGAATGGTAAAATGTTTTCTGAGAGATAAGAATTACCTAAACTCCTCAAGTGTAAGGGGTTTGTTAGGGCCATTTTTCCTTGCATATCCTGGGTCTGTTTCTTTATTTCTCTGAAAATTGAGATTTCTTGTGGTCTTCAATGTGCAAAGTAATTGAAGAGAGCTTTTCTTGGAACACTTTTCAGTCCTGCTTAGAAGGAGAGAAACTAGGATAAGTTATAAGGAAATTGGGGGTTTGTATTCCAGGTAAGTTCTCCAGATTCAGGATGTGTGTAAGCCTCTGCAGAAAAGCACTTTAAAGCTATGCCTATCATAGATTTTTAGGCCATAATGCAAATATTTCTACCTGCTGTTAAGTGACTAGAATTTTTTTCTCCTCTAAATTACCTGTGTAAGATCATAGTCTTTTTTTTTTCTGCTGCTTTTTTTCTTTCTGAATAGTCATTCCTAGAACATTTACTGCATCTGCTAGTCTAGAACGATCTGAGAAGAGAGAGAAGAGAAAATGTTTGGAAAACCCTTTTTTAAAATTTACATGAATGTGCCATCTGTACGAGCAGATGGCAAGAATGTCTCAGGGCCAGGAGGAGGCTGTGAGATCAGATCCCAAGGAGGGAACTACATGAGGCATGTTCCTTGTGTCAGAACAAAGAGGACCTCAGCCATCACCTCACTGATGTGACCTGCAGACTGTTCCCCCAGAAATTGAGGTTTCAGTAGCAAAAGGTGCTTTAAGGTGGTGTGATCAATACAGTAAGGATCCCCAGGGTTTGTATTCTGTGGACATGATGTTTTCTGGCAGTTGTTCAGAAACAAGTAAATCTCCAGGACCCAAATTATTCTCCCATCTGGGCTGTAAGCCCACATTCAGCATTTCACAGGGAGGGTTTGCCAGAGTGCCTTATGCTGCTCGGCTTCTGAATTGAGAGGTCACTGTTGTCTCCACCTTCATGTTGAATAGTGTGTCATTTTTGAGAACACTTTATAAAAAACAGTTGCAGTAATTGCAGAATATCGATGACATCCTTCAATGGCTTACCAGATCTTTTTTTTATGGTGGCTGCTGCTGACACATCCACACATCTTTGAAATCCTTCCAGGGATGGTGACTCCACCTCTTTAGGGCAGCTGTGACCACGCTTAGCAGCCCTTACAGTAAAGAATTTTTTCCTGATGTGCAATCTACACCTCTCCTACTTCAACCTGAGGCTGTTTACTCTTGCCCTTTGCTTGTTACTTGGTAGAAGAGACTGACCCTCACCTGGCTACAGCCTCCTGCCAGGTCCCCCAGGTGCTGCACGTGAGACACAGGCTCCAAGCCCTGTCCCAGCTCCATTGCCCTTCTCTGGACTTGCTCCAGTACCTCTGTGTCTTCCTTGAGGGAGGAGCCCTGAACTGAGCCCTGCAGTTGTGCCGGTCACCCACTGTCTGTCCACAATGGCAACTATATCTAATTTTTCTGCTACACGCTGGCCCCCTGCTCCTCATGTCTGTTGCCCCAAAAAAAAACACTTACAACTTATGGGCTTGCTTTCCTTCAGTGACAGGGATCTGTCTCAGGGCTGTTTATTAAAACTCTGACATTTTAAAATATTTGCTCCAAAAATTTATCTTGAAAAATGAAAGGCATATGAAAGCATATGACCTTTTAATGTGGAAAAATCTCCTTTTCCCAAAGCCCTTTGCAGGTTTGTAAAGCACTGGGGATTATAGGGCTAACATTTGTTTTCACATAAAAAATGTAGTGATAGACCTTAACAATCCCTGCAAGACTAAGATATCTTTACCATAGAAGGTGTTGCATGGCAGTTTTTTTTCCTTTTTAAAGTGGTAATGGAAAATATATTCAGTACATATTGAAAAATGTTATGGTGCATCCTCTTCAATGTCAGAATGGAGAAAAACAAGGGATGTGCAGCTGTTGGGGAAACGCTTGGAAATCTCAGTTTAATTTGCATTAGTGGAAACAGGAACAGTAGGATTAGGACCAAGTGGTCCAGCATTATTTGTCTGGATTTTCTCTTAGGAATCATAACTTTTTGACCTACTTCAGTGTGTTGTTTCTGTCAGTCCAGAACCTATCCCCATTTGGAGATGTCTAGGTAAGCATCAGAAAGGTTGGAGCTGGAAGGAAAATGTTCTTTATCACAATGGTGACATCCACAAATTCTGTCCTCTCTTTTTGTCCTTTGCAATTGTGACTTTCTTTGTTGTGCTGGTTTTTACAGTACTTGTTACTAGTAGAAGTGCTATCAAAAATTAGCTATCAGCAATAGATCTTTGTGTAGCTTTGGGGTTTTTTAACTTAACAAGATGTGTGCTTTAGGATAATAGTCTTGTCCCTTAAAAAGGCATTATGACTGATGCTGCATAGGAAGAAACACAACAAAATTTGGAATGCTTCTGCTGATGTAGGAAACCAAGAAACATTAATTTACTGTAATCATAAAGCTTATTACAGTCCACCTCATAGATATTTTAACCAAAATACTACAAATTTCAAGCAATGAAAACTACTTGAAAAGAACTTAGAAATCCCTTGAACTGAGATGACTGCAGAATATTTGTTTGTGGTGAGCTGAGGAGGTAAATTGTTGTTAGACCTTGCTGATAAGCTCTATCCTTTCAGGGAGATAGCATTGCCTGTGCTTTCACCGTATCATTCTCTCTCTAGAAGATGGCTCATGGCTTTTCCCTTTGGTTCTCTCTGTAAAAAGCAGAGATGACCATCAGTGCACAAGATAGAAAACAAGACAAAGGCAAGGAAGCAAATACTGAATATTCATCCCTCTCCCATTCTATTTTTCATCACACACAACAGATATATCTTATTCTTGGTAAACAACAGAGAGAGTAAAGCACTGTGCCTCTTTAAACACCAGTCTGCTTCTACAAGGGGTCTCCAAAGCACATGCAGTTGGAATGGACAAATACTACATTACGGTTATCCTGAAATGCCTTTGAATATTGTTTCAGAGCATTAATGTTGCTGGAGAAATGGCACGTACAACAGAGGAGATGACTTTTGTTGCTGTTGGATTTTTAAAGAGGTGGTAGAGTAGCTATAAGAAAGATATGCCATTAGTCATTTTCATGTAACTTTGCTATGCCTTCCAGAAATGCGTTCAAGAGCTGCAATATTTATCTGAGAACGACCTTTCTAAGGACACTGCTGTGTGTTAAAAAAAACATCCACCCATTCTCCCAACCAAACAGAGTAGTTTATTTCTTTTTGAAGAACAACATACTGAAGATATACTCAAGATTACTTTTTCATAGACTTCTCTCTTCATCTTCTAATGCAAGGTGGTTTTATGTTATAAAGAAGTCACAGTATAATTTCAAGTAAATTATTTGCCCAGTATTAAAACTGAAGGATATGGATAAAATGTTGAATGCTGGTGTTCAGGAAGGTGTTCTTATTTTGCAATTATATATGTCTGTAATACAATAATACAAACACAAAAAAAACTTAGCCTGGCTTTGAAGGGTCCTAGAGTAATTTCCAGATGCATGTACTGCAGTATTCAGAATTATTATGTTTCTTTAAAAAAAATAGTTAGCTTAAAAGAAGAAAAAAAATCTGAGGAGGCAGGTTACAATCCTAGAAGAAACTAAAATCGGATTGAGTGTATAAAGATCTTTGTAGACACTGATTAGGAGGAAACCTTTCCCCTGCACAGGTGGTTCTGTAGGTTACCTCTGATGCTGCAGGTGAGGTCCCACTCATGTAAATCAGTAGCAGCTGCATTTTGCCATTTAAGTCAGGCCTCCAGCCATCATCTCTTTTCTGCTCCTCCTCTGATTTAACTGGGCAGACCCAAAGTTTTTATCATGGCCCTCTTTCTTTTTTTATAATTGACACTAGTTCCAAAACGATGTGTAAAAGGTTATGTGTAGGGATATCTCTGAGGAATTATGGTAAGTGTTTTGGTAGTTTCTTTGATTTTGTTTATTTATACTTTTTGGGGGTTTTTTTTTTTCTTCTGTGTAAATATTTTGTTTCCATGAGTACTGCGGGTATTTTTCTTGTATTGAAGGAGATAGACTCCCATTCCAGCTGTCTCATCTGATCAAATCTTCTCAGGTTCACCTAATTTAATTTTTTTAAGGGTTCATTTTTCCATTTTATTTCAATATGGCTTTAATTTCAGTACAATCTTTATTTATGATTTATAGAATTGCTAAGAAAATTGTCCTGGTTTTAGAAATAGGGATAAGACTGAACAAAGGCACTGAAATTGTTATCAGTGGGGAACACTACCCCACAGAACTGAAGACAAGTAAAAGAGCATGGAAAGTAGTTATTTAATGTCAAGAATGAAAGTAAATATTAACTGTTAAAGGTATTACAGAACTTTATTAGTAATTTGTTCAGAGAAAGGTATGGATATTACATCAATATAAAGCATTTAGAAAATATATGACTAATGGATGCAATGCTCAGACTTCAGATAGGCAAAGATTATTACTTACCCATATGAAAGGAAAAAAAAACATTGGTAAGCAGGGGTTTTTTCACTTGGATAATTTTTTGTCAAGTTGTATTTGGTGGTGCGATACGTAGTAAAAACAGGTTTTCATTTTGCTTTGTAAAGTATTGGATCAGCAGATTGTGTGATGGCCAAGCTGATAGAGCTGGAGAGACTGCTGGGCTGAATATCACTCCTAGAATCCCAAATTTCCCACTCCTGCAAAATAGGGCAGGAATGTGGCAAATTTAATATTGTGCCCATGGCAAAACCCCTAAACTAAACCCCTGTTTATAGGAATAAAGTATTGTTATACTTTGAGACTTCTAAAATTCTGTTTCAGTTGAGAGAAATGATCAGGATATTCATTCTCATTAGTTTATACAGGGATGAGCAAGTGAAAAGTTTTATTCCTCGCAGTTACTTGTTGTTCAGCACCTCTTACCAGCCCTGGAAAACATGATGTTCAAAGTGCTTTTTTAAAAGACACTGCAGTTCAGGCCTGGTGTGACAATCTATTGTCTGCTGCTCTGAAAGTGTGATGCCAGTTAGGAGAACAGGTTGTCAGCTCTGCATCAGGGGATTTATCTACTAAAAAAGTTTTAGTGAAGATGTTTTGTGCCCAGGAACAAGGGAGAGTTTCCATTTCAGTAAACAAATCCCTCTCAGTGTTGGTACAAAGGGTCAGCAGTAGCAAAGACATTCCTCTTCTCTGAGCATAACTTTTTGTTATTTTCAATATCGTGTGGTAATGAAAATAGTGCCCCTATCCCTCCCCTCCAATTTTTAATTCATCAAATATAGTCTTAACACCAACCAAGTTTTCTTTCTTTCTTATTATTGTTTTGAAAATGCATTATCCTCTCCCCTTCTGGCTTTGCTTAGTTTTACTCTTCTACCTCATCACTGTGCTCATCCATGCTTTCTGTTTAGCAATTTTTGATGTAAAATCTCTCCAAACTCTAAGACTTTTGGAAAAGCAGTGTGGTTTTGCAGTCAGTTTTTCATTGAATTACAGGCCTTTATTATTCTGAGTCATTGTTTTCACTAAAAATTAGCATGTGCTCTATTTTTTTCTCCTTATTGTAGAAGGGGGGGATAGGGAGGAGGGTTGCCTTAGATTAATAGCACTGTATTGGCAGAGTATTTCATGTCATGCTTCAGCTTACCAGCTACTCTTTCAAAAGGCACCATTTTTATCCAAATCCAGTGGGACTATGTTTGGAGTATTGTTTTGGAGCCACTGTGACAGCTTCAGTAAATCTAAGTTTTAATTTATTTGTCTAATGAAGATGAGGATTTTGGCTAATGACTACATAGTCATAAGTGATGATGCTTTTCCTCCTACTCCTGCATTGCTTAGAGCATATATTAATTGTGCAGATGGTAGTGGCTTAGCTATGTGATAGTTCCCTTTCCATCTCCTCCTCTTGTGGCATTTACACTGTGCGAAGAGGGTGTCTCGCCATCTCGTTATTTATGAGGGTTTGTGATTCATCACCTGCCTTTTAAATCCAGCACTGTGATCCAATCTTGTTGCTAAGAGGCAGAATTTGCACGTGCACTTTCTTCTTTTAAGTACACCTGTGCCAAGCTTTGCCTGAAACCTTCAAGGATATCACAGCCAGGAGCAGGGAAGTTTCATCTTCATTCCTACTAACAGCATGTGAAATTTTCTGTGCCAGTTTGTGCGGGTAACTGTAAGTCATTCCTTATGTGTTCAAGAGATTCTCAGACTTCTCAGTCTGTAAACTTGCCAGAACTTAGGTCAGGGTTTACAGGTATTGAAGTTTCACTAAAAGCATTTCTTTTTTAATTACTAGAATTTGAGTTAATTTGTATGTGATAGGTAGAAAACAAATACTTCTACTGCTTATTGTTTTGCTTTTCTCCTCTACTCATGTGTTTATTTGTTTTTGTGGTTTGCAAGAAACAACAGGAGTAATTTAGGCACAACTAATGTAAACAATTCCTTAAGATTTTATTTCTTCTTTCATTTTATCTGTCATTCATGGCCAGTCTGCTCCCCAGTTTTTCTCTTATTGCTTCTTTCACACAATAGTATTAACATTTCTGTGGTCAAACATTTTCTGGGTTTGTTCTCCAAAGAAGTCAGAGATTTTCTATATTTTACTTATAATTTAAAGGTTTGTTTTCTTTTAGTGTCACTGCTATGTTCCTGAACCTGGTTTGCCAATACTAGAGCAATTTGGTTTGGTCTATTTCGCTTTTTGTTTGTTTAGGAAGGATCTTGTGCTGCAGGTACAATAAAGGAATTTCATGGTTACTTTTTAAAACTACAGCTCTTTTCCTAGAAATGAGAGTTCCTGCCACAGGTGTCTCCTTAGCCAGTACATATTTATTGTTTCTGGCCATGCAGGGAGGAGCACCCCTCTGCTTGAGGGGCCTGCAGGGGCCAGGGGAGGGTGAGCCTTTGGGAGTGACACAAAGTGATGCTGAGAGAGAGCGACTCTTGGCGCTGTGTCTGGCATGTGTCAACGTTTCCAAGATATGAGCAGTCAGAAATGTGAATGAAGAAGTGACCTGAAAAGTAGAAAGAACCTGAAGGGAACGTGGTTTTCCTCCATACAGAGTTGTAGGCTTGACCCAGACCATGATTTCTGTTACCTAGCACAGGAAATGCAAAGGCTTTGCATAATCCGCAGTTCGCTCTCTGAGTGAGGTGCTGGTATTCTGAATTTAGGAGTGTCTCTGCTATTCCAAGAACAGAGAAATTATTAATACCCTTTTAAGGCACTGCAATCGTGTTTGAATCTTTTAATAGAAGGAGGCTTGGAGTAAATGGAAAGCTGAGACAGATCTGCTGTACTACAAACAAACTCGTAATGGTTTCAGCATCAAAAATTTGAGATGGTTACTGTTGAAAATTCTGAACAGTGGAGCCATTTTGAGCTGGTTATTGCCTCAGTTTGTGTGTCTGTGAAATGTGGATCACATTACAAATAGACTCCCATCTAAATTCCAAGGAGTGGTTTCTGTAATGCAGTACTGATGTTCATGTGATTGCTCTTCTCTTTTGTCAGTTTGGAGAGGCAGCAGGAGAAAAACATTTAACCTTAACAGGAGAATTATTAAACTGCTGACATTGTTCACTAAATTTCTGGTCTATGTTTAGAAATTAAATTTACCACCTGAGAGAGATTTTACAGAGTCACTGGCTCTAGTATTAAGTTAAATGAATATAGGTAATGCATGACAGTAGTGATGAATTCTGGTCAGTGCTTGAAATGTCTGAAGGTAAATTTGTGTCAAAAATACTGATATTTTATGACAATTAAAAAAACCCTGAATGAACGAAACGGATATTTTTCCCAACACAGCATTTGGCTACATACCAGAGAACGTGTACCAGGAAATGAGAAAAATGCTGGACTGGCATATAGAGAATTATCTTACCCATTTAAAACATAGCACAGATAATTTTCATGTACCATCCCATGCTTGCCTCCTGGGAAACCTGCTTGTCCATAAAAGTGTGGCCATTTTGTTACACAGTGTCCTCTCCTTCTGACCTCATATTGCAGGCAGCACTTATGTTCAGTCCCCATCCCTGCTAAGACTTTGCTGTTGAGTAGTTGTTGTTAGAAAGCTCTTCCAGCATATTTCCCATGAGCACTCTGCCTCAAGGAGGGACTGGTGGTTTCGTTACCATGCTAGCGTTATCCTTGTACATTAAAAAAATTAAAAGGTCTTGCCAGGTGGGCAGTGAAAACTACCATGACTTGTTACCAGGGTTGATGTTGGCAGTGTTGACGTGTACACAATTCTATGGCTCTCTAGGTTTTGCTGAAGGGCTCTGACTGGATGGCCACTGCTCACATCCTGGGCTCAGGACTGGGTGAGGATGTGCAGGAGGGGACACGGCAGCCACCAACCCCTGTGCAGTGCGTCAGGGAGGGCTCTGTGCTGAACCTGCTGTGACAGTGGTGCTCCTGCTTTGTGCCAGTGTTTGCAGTCACCCCAAAGCACCTGTGCATTTAATCAAGTAAATGCTTCCCAAGGCTCTGAATTTGATTTACTGAGTTGCAACCCGTGTTGTTGATGTATAAAAGACTTCGAAGCATAGGAGTAATTTTAGAGATTGGTTGGGAGAAAGAAAAAAAGAAAAATGTGCATTTTCTATAGCAAAATGATCACTTTAACAAATGAAGGAATGGATCCTGGACAGGTCTGACATATCTGAGATAAACTTTTAATTTCTCATCAGATGTATATTTGCTGTGTTGGATAGGACTGATATTTTCCAGCTGACTTTTCATCTACCTCAAATGTGAACTAGTTTTAAATTGTTTCTTGGAGAAAAGAAGGTTTATGTACAGAGAAGGTAACAGAAAAAGCAATGGGGGACATGTTTTCTAAATAAAATTTAAAAAGTACACAATACAAAGAAAGCCTTCATATGTAGCCCATGTATTGATTCAACTTTGAGTGCAGTGTGAAGCATTAAAATGGAGTTTTGGCTACACAGAATGCTAAAAGCCATCCCCACTGTCTGCATAAATCTAGGGAAAGCCAAGACCTGATTAAACTCTGATTAGAATCAGTTGAACTCAGACTATCTTTGAGACTCAGGGTCGAGAGTCTGAGTTCAACTGATTCTAATCTGGCTCAGGTCACAGCATGTGCTAATGGCATTGTGTACAGCCTCATCCTGGGCTCTTTGGCAGGTCAGAGTCACGCATCTTCCCAATCTAATGGCTTTATTGATCAAAAATGCAAATAGCTCTGACTGCTGAAACTGATGGATCTTACTAGCTTTAGAACTGAAAAAGAAGGGATATTGGTAAGATTTCTGAAGCTTGTCTTAAGTGAAACAGATTTAATCTATTAAAAAGAATATTTTGCAGGACAATACAGTAATGAAGAGGAAACTCCTTTTTCTTTTCTTTCAGTTTTTCTTTTTTATTTTGCAGTGTATTGATTAGAGTTCTGGCCACCTAGATCTACTTACTGAGAATTTTCAAAGGTTTTATTTCATAAACAGGACAGGACCAACTGAATATTCCCTATCCAGATTTTCTATTCAGATTTCCAGCATTCAGTATGTTATACAGCTTATCAAGGTTTCAGTTCTTGCCAGCATGATGCAGCTGATCTCTCAGAAGTCTTTTGGGTGGTTTTCCTGTTTCTGTTTGGAACAAAGTTACGAATGTTCTGCAATTAAGATGAGGAAGAGAAAGGTCGTGACTGAGCATCCTAATTTTGGCACAGGAAGAGATGCAGCTCTTGGGAATTGAATTCCAGAAGGATGGCTGGAGTTAACTTAGACTCCTGTTAATTTTAGTCATGAGGTTTGATTCATTGCTATGCTTCTCTCACACATCCAATAAACTTTAGCTAAAGCTGAGTTAAATTGATGTGGGTACTGATTTTGAAATGTTCAAGGAGAACATGGCTTCCCATTTTCAAAATAATATTCCTTCTGCTTTAATAATATATTAAAGCAATAAGAGTATTTGGTGTCCCAAATGGATCAGATATGGGTAATACAAGCCTAACAAAATAGATGAGGAGAGTGCTGAGGCCAGACATGACATCTGGAATGTGATAGAAAGCAATTCTAAGTAATTTATTTTTTCATTGTCAAAATAATAAAGAATTGTACTGGCTTGGGCATGTCACTAGACCTATCTGTCAGAAGAGAGAAAAGAGCAAGTAGGATGAGAAATAGCTGAAAAAATGGATTTTCCCCACAGATCTTCACTTGCAGATTAGCCTGAGCAGGAAAAATAGCAATGTTTAAGAATAAAATGTGCAGAATAAGCTTGCTCATATTTTACCCATGTCACACAAGCACTTATATGAATTAGACGGATCTTCTTTTCCCAACTCCCCATTGCAGCATTTTATATAAAAATCATCTGTAAGTTTTTTTCTTGTATTTTTTTCTTCATTTTCCCCTGTCTGCAGGAGCCTCACCTAAAGTCATTTGATGATAATAGACTTCTGTAATTTGAAACCTACTTGCTGTGAATTAGGCTTAAAAATATCTCCTAAACCTTTATTTATTTCCTCAATTAAATACTGTTCACATGTGATAGTTGCTAAGCTAAGGTGTGTAACTACAATGCAAACAGGTGATTTGTTCAAGACAGCTTAATCAGCCTCAGATCCAGCTGATTACTGGGCAGGAGAAGTCCCACTGACACTCTGGACACAGTGGGCTCAGGTGAAGATCTGTAGCTTTGTATCCTAGGTGTTAATTCTTTGTGTGCACATGGAGGATTGTTTATATATGTGTCTCTTTCATCTGTGCTTTATAGGTAATAATGTAATACAAATCACTGAAAAAATTGTAGCCATTTTTAATTCTGGTAGTCATTTTAAGTGAGTGGTTTCTCTTATATAGATTCTAAATATTGTTCTAGAATACCCACTCTCTGTTTTTGTACTGTCCATGTTTGTCAGACCTTATTTACTCTGTGCAGGATTTGGTGTCCTGCTTGGTACATATGGAAACCTATTTAGGTAACTTGTAGGATTAAATACAGGCACTGAATCTTTAATTGATAAATAGTACATATTTTTAAAATGTTAATTAACAGTCTATTCTACAGAGTAAATGATATGATATCCTTGATACAACCGAAACAAATCTTCTGGAAATAAAAACATCACTGAAACAAAATGAGGCAATTCAAAAGCAATTAGCAGCAGAGTTGTTTGTCCTTTTTTGTTTGTAATACTGCCTCCCGCCCACTTCCCAGTGCAGTGTCAGCCTTTCTGTGCATCACAGCAAGCAGGTGAGGCGTGGTTCAGTTCTAACAAAGTAAAAAAGTGAGAAAAGTAGTCTGTAATTAGCCACATTGGACTAACAGATTTGAATCTTAATTGAGATTCTGACGCTGAAAGTATTCATTCTGTCTTAAAAATATCTTTATCCTCCCCCTCTGCAGTTTTGTGAGGTGGCAACGTCTGATGCCTGTGATGCACTCAGACACTTGGATCTACAGCCCTTCTATCCTGTACTTGTGCAAGAGGACATGTGAAGTACTCTCTGTATGGTGCAACCTAACATTAACACCAGGATCAAAACTAAACTTTACTATATGTATATTTTTTGGCTTTTGGTGAGA
Source organism: Bombycilla garrulus (assembly GCA_013400315.1). Taxonomy (NCBI): domain Eukaryota; kingdom Metazoa; phylum Chordata; class Aves; order Passeriformes; family Bombycillidae; genus Bombycilla; species Bombycilla garrulus. The sequence goes on from VXBU01007974.1 coordinate 3,607,516, forward strand.
TTTTTTTTTTTTTCTCATATTCTTGGTATCTAACTACCTGGAGTGCTGTTGACCCATTATATTTCTCCATTTCTGGGGAAAAATGTTCTTTTTCCTACGTGATAAATTTGACACTATTCAGTAATCACTGCTCCCTGGACATAACAGTTGCTGCAAAAGAACCATTAAAACTTTCCCCCAAGGGCTTATCTGTAATTTTACAGTGCATCTTTTAATTATGTGTGATGTTCCAGGTCGTTTTGTATTATGTCAGTTGTACCACTCTAATATCTGGAAATAGGCCCTTGGTGCTGCCGTGCAGACACCCCTACGGGCATGAATTAAACACAGTTTTAAAAACTGGCCAGTGATCTGTCTGTGTGCAGTGTGTGTGATCTGTTGACATCAGAGCTGTGGGGAAAAAAAGAATAATTCAGTCCATTTATATTTATTACATTCTTGCAGTCATAGGATGGTAACTTTTTGCCACAAAAAGCAAAACCTAAAACCACTTGGGATACAATGATAGGTTTGTTGACAGCAGTTTTGTTATTTATTTTAACAGCTACAGGTATCAGTAAATCAAATGATGTAAAAAAAATTAGATGAAAACAATGGTTAAAAGTTGGATTCTTAGGAATGAAATGATAGATCAGTGCTAGGTATTAATTGGGGTCTCATGACATTAATATTGTGGTCAGCTTCAGTTCTCTGTGTAAAATCTAAAAATTGATTTGGGTGATGCCATATTAAAATACATTTCAGGAATTATTAGCAAAAAGATCTGTGTAAAATCAAGGATGAAAACTTGGTGAGGTACTTGCCAATCACCGACGCCCAATCCTTGTTAGCCTGTTTGGCAGGGATTGAAAATGGTATTTGGTTGGAAAAAAAAAAAAAAAGGAAAATACAGCTGCAGGGATAAGCCCTAAAAGTGAGAAACAGCTTTCATCAAGTATGATTGAGAAGTATATGTTACTTGTGTATATATACGTGTGTGAATATATTTGTGATGCTTGTCACGTGTGATAAATATGAACACAAAATGGAATTAGTAATGTTTTCTGATATGGCTGCACAGTTGATTGAACTGTTTTATGTGTTTCAAAGCTATTTTTGTTTTCTTCTTTTTAAATCATGCTTTCATACACTTTGAGACCTACTGTATATATGAAGACAGATCTATTTAAGTATTTAAAAACAAGGTTCCCATCTTCCTTTGAGTTGAATCCTGAAAGATCTGGTTTTTAAAGTATAAAGTCACGATTCTTGAAGTGAAAAGAGGCAAGAGAGAGAAGGAAGCCAGTTTCTTATTGTTTCCTTTTAAAAGCTTTTACACAGCCCCTGGAGATGCTGATCAGGTGAGGATATGCAAACATGCTTGCAATTAGTATTATGTGTATTGGCTTTGTAGATGCAACATAAGTGTAGTATGGACAGTCTCATTCTCACTGAAAATATAATATCCCTTTTATTACTTTCTGTTTTATCAGTTGCAATGATATATATATATATATATGTGTGTATGTATGTATACACACACTTTTTTGTGCACTGCAGAATAATTCTTTGTTTTAAAAAATCTGCTGTGGCCATCACAACATACCCATGCCCTTCACCATTCCCATCCCCTTATTGCCATGGACTATGAAGCATTATGACCTACTAACTACAAATAATGATCATTCAATAAAATTAAAACCAAACAGATATTTGTGTCAGTGTGCTAATCTAGCCAATGGGAGTGTAATACATTAGCACAGCATACATAGTCTGAGGGCTGTACTTCAGATCTTTGGAGCTTTAAGATCATGTTTGTTGTTGTTTGTTTGTGTACTGCCTTTATTGGCAGTTGATATTACAGTGATATTTGAAAGCATGTCAGTAGGATAAAATTACATATTTGGGTACGTGTCTTACTCTGCTCGAAATATAAGAAATAAGCTGAAATATTTATTTGCAAAGCTAGAGATACTGATCTTACAACAACAGTTAGTTACAAGGATATTTGAATTGTTTTACCAAATGGTTACAGGAGATTTAATCAGCTTGTGCAATAGCAGGACAAAAAGGGACAGTGTCTCATTCTCTTTTTTGCTTGTGGCACTGTTTTAAGCCTCCGAGATGTATGAGGGGAGAGGGAACATGGGGACAGAGGAGATTTTGGCTACATTATTCTTCTTATGATGAGCTTAGCAACTGCATGTGCTTCCAGGTCTCATGGGAAATGTTTTAAAACAAAATTATTCTCTACAGCTGTTTGATAGTGGCTCACCTCTCAGAAAATGAAAGAGGATGATATGATAGCAGAGGTAAGGAGATGCATTTTGCAAGAGCACTTTGTGGCAAGTAGAGAACACATTATAGCTGCAGTGGGTCAGGATGTGCTTCCCTGGGACACAGATCTGTGGCTCTTACTTTGGGACATTGCTTGGCACGCTCTGTTTTTTCTTAACTGAGGATCTGGTGAATGACTGTTTGTTTTGAGACCTATTCAGGTGCTAAAGAATGGGAGAACATCATCCTCTTTGACATCAGGAAAAGCAGAACCAAATTATTTTTTTTTAAATCTACATTTTTATCAGACCTGGTCATGGATAGAGGTGGCGTATGCAGTGCTCTCTACAAAGTTTCAGTGATTGGGGCACTCAAGATATCCTGGGCAATGGTGGTAACTGCAAGGCAGCAGGGTTAACACATAATGATGTAGTTGTGGATCTGCTTGGAGGAGCATTTTTCCCTTACTCATTCTCTATTGTGGTGAGCAAATCATGGCTATGTGTACCATGTCACTTTGACATGCTACTGAAACAGTTTCTGATGCATTTTAGGGAAGGTCAGGTTATCTATAGACAGAAAATTGAAGAAGATGAGAAAAGATGAGCAGACACTTCATTGCTAGCTCTGTTGAAGTTCTTTCAGAGCAGAGTGAAGAGGAAAGTAATTGCAATTTGTGAGCTTTTCTTTTTTTGCTAGAAATGCAAAGGTATAAAGTTGATTGTCTAATGGGGGAAAAGGCAGAGAAAGTCACCGGTCTAATGGAAATCCTACACAGAGGCAGTGTAACTCTCTTTAAATTCCAGTCTGTGTGGATTAAAATTTCTAATAAGAATTGAGTTAGGTAGTAATAACCTGTGTTTGGTATTCTACTATGCTTTTTGCCGCTCACATTCATGCTAACTCTACACTGTCTCAGTGTTTGATTGTTTTTAAGATGTGACTTCTGTTTTAGGACAGGGAGAGTTCCTTTTACTTTTGTTTCAGTGTTTTTTTAAGTATTGCATGGATTACTGCCTTATTGTAAAGGTTGTTTGAGAGAAACTTAATTTCTGGTCTGTGCTATTACTGACTTTTTCCCAACCTTTTGGATCTGGGAGTAATTCTGCTTATTAAGGCTCCACTTGCATTTATTATTTCTATTGACATTTTCCTGTGGGAAATGAGCCATCTGACTCACAAAAGCCAGAGTAATGGGAGTTTTGGGCTCTTATCTTACTACTTCTGTAAGAGTTACTAAATAGGCTGCAATCATAAAACTTCTTACTGAAGATGGTTTTGACTTTCACATTCGTTTTTTAACTCAGGTAAAACCTTTTTCCTCCAGAACAGCAAAAATACCTTCCCCTTGGTTTCCTGGAACAGACAACTAATGGATAATATTCTTGGTTGGTGGCGTTTTCTGAGAAGGGAGGATTTTGAAGACATCAAATAGACAGAAACCTTGGATTAAGACCATAATGAAGTGGCTGCAGTTTGTGTGAGCTCATTATCCAGAGCACAAGCTCCTCACTAACAGAGGGAGGTGCAGGTGGTGTCAGCATCATCAGCACCACCATGGGAGGGAGCTTCCAGGAACCAGCAGTTGCTGGAGGTTGGCTCCTGCAGGTGTTTTGGAGGAGAGGGTTGCTCTCTGCTAAGAGCCGCACAACAGAACATTGTGGTACAGAATTAAAGAGGACCCTGTTCTTCCGAAGATAGGCCTTGGGCTGCTGCAGTAGTCACTTGTTACAGCGTGTAAAAGTAGCCTGGGGCCAAGTTCATATTATTTTACCCATGGTAATTCATACTTCCTTATTTCTGTGTCTTTAGATGCAATATTACCTGCACAATTAGTGCATTGAAGCAGTGCATATTTTGTGGAGAAGATATTCCCTTTTTTCTCTAGGACTTCAGTTTATTAGGAAATGTATCTTTATCTTCCTGGAATAAAAAATGTTAATATAGGGTACGTTTACAGTGTACTTGTTAGAGTTAAGCATGTTATTTTAGGTGGTGAGAACTGATTAAAACCCCACGAAATTCATGTGCCTCCTTGGAAAGTTCTAGCTCTCTTCCATAGTTTGAGATTCTGTATTTAATGTGGTGTAATATCAGAACACCTGGTTTAAAAATGTTTTGTATATGTGATTTATTTTATACAGTGTGACTTGAATTGTAAAAATATAAGTTTTTAAGAGAAAGAAAGTGAAATAATGCACTTCTGATTTCACTGCTCATTATTTGAGTTAAGCAGACATGTAATTTTCCCAACCAGAATAAGAAATATGTTTTGCAAAATGTTTGAAAGTAAGACTTCCACATTTTCAGTGATGGTTAGTAAAGCAAAAGGACCATAAACTCTGGATAAGTAGAGGACATGTACTAACTTTATTCCAAGATTGCTTGTTTCACACTAGTGGTCATGCTCATATTGTTTCATTTTCTGTAAGTCCTGTAGTGTTTTAGCATTCTCCCTTTTATTTATTTCTTTTGAAAAGGAGAAGTGAATGCTGAAAGACAAGGATACATTTCTCAGTGATAAAAGATTAAAATGAAGTGCTTCTCTGAGCTCTTCTGCCATTTAAGATAGGTGTTATTTTCTAGAGAAGAACCTATTACTTCAGAGAAAGGTTTGAATGAATTCAATCTAAAGCTGGGGTTATTGTAGCAGAAGATTTTACTGCAGTGTGATGTGTGCTTTTTGCAAGGATTTAAATTATGATGATGTTATGGCTGAATTTTAGGCACAGTGACAGAGTAGCAGGAAATGCTGTCTCACTTAAAGAGCAGTTTATAGAGCTACATATATAGCACCATAGCAGAAGATGGAATGGAACTCTGCAGCAAAATTCTGGTTCTCTGTGAAAGAATGCTTTTGCCATGAAATAAGAGCCCAGTTGTCTGGTTTTTCCATGAGTCTTCCTTGCTGACATGCAGATGGCACAACAAGCTGCACTTCAGCAGGGAAATGCAGAACATCTTCCCATGAAATATCAGAGGCATATAGATTTTAGTTTCCTCTTAAAAATCTGGTATGCATCTTTTACCAACAACCTCAGCAACAACGAAATTTAATGAGGTCGAAGTTTCTGTGTGGATTCTGACTCCATGTGTTTTATCAGCTACAAAAGTTTTTTCCTCTCTTATATTACGTTTAGGTAATGCTTTAGGATCATATCCTTAGTATTTTTAAGTTATTCTTAACTGGTTATGCCTTTCAGCTTTGACAGTTACACTTAGTGCTTTCAGAGAACACCTTTCTGTCTAAGGATTGCACGCCACAGAAACAAGGGGAAATATCTACGTGTCATTAGATAACAAATTCCAAATGGAGTAGGGAAAGTGAGCTCTTGGCACTTAGGTTGGAATATTCAGGAAATGTTGAGGAGTAGTGTTAGAAGAGAGCATATTACAGATTCTGGGTAGCATGTGTTTATTGTTTCGTCTCAAATAGAGACATCAACATGAATAAAACAGCTGTTCTTTCTTTCCCATAAAGCTGCACTGAGACTCTATACGCTGTTTACAGATGAAAGTTTATAACTGATTTATCGTTGAACAATTCAGTAGCTGAATTTTTAGATTTAATATTGAATTTTTAGAAACATCTGTATTGTTTGGAGTTTACTACAGCCACCTCTTAACCTGTGATCATGCAAGGGAAGCTTTTCTGTGGATAAACAGAAGGAGGAGAACTGTGAACTCTCTAATTAGCAATAAATTGATTTAAAAGTAGATCAGTTAATATGTCTATCAGCCTTGACATAAGTTTAAATCCAATGTTATCATCCAGGAAAGAGATTTATCCCACTGATGTTTTGTTCCCAGAATTTCCAGGTATTTAAAATTGGTTCTGCTGGCTGCTGCTGTTACAGGTATTTCCAACTGTTGTGCAGGAGAACTTTTCCCAAGAAGCAAAGGTGAACAGTGGGTTTAGCTGCATTACATTATTTCAGTAACTAATTTAGAGTTCCTGACTCCCAATCACTGCACACGGAGAATTTTTATAAAGTCCTCAATAAAGAGTTTCAGTCTGTTGTCCCTGTGAGCTCTTTGGATTGCTCCTGATGCTGTTAGTGGAGAGCAGGTCAGCTTACAGATACAAAAATCTGAAGCAGAATTTCACTCTGCTTTCACCAGGATATCAGTGCATACATTCAGAGAAGCAATTATTTTTTTGAATTTTCCAGGGCTCCAGCTCTTTCATTGACTCCATAGGCTCATGATCTGTTAGAGCTAGAACAGGAGAGGAGGGTGTTACAGAGTTCTTGTACTACTGCTCTGCTAAAGAGAGTTATCTGAAATTGTCGCCTTCTTGCTCATCATTTCTGTGTGTCTGTAGACCTGTAATTACAGGTCAGGGCTGCTTCCTTCCAGGGCAGAGATAAGTTGCTCTTGCTGCTTATTCTCCACAGCTTTGCAAAGCCATTGCAGCTCCAAGTGGGAATTGGACTCTGTCCATCTCCACATGTCATTAGCATTGCTCTCCTGTCTTTCAGTGCTGTTTTTTTCTTCACTAGTGATATCAGAACTGTTTAAGTTGCTATATTGAATTTCAAATCCCACTTGAACCATGTCAGAAGAGTAAAATCTACAGGATTTTGGAAAAATGTTCCCTGCATAGAACTGAAAAATAAGACCTACTAGCACTTCTGTGATAGTATAATATGGGTATTATTTTCTGCCCCACTTTATGTTTGGAAGTGTTTAAAGTAAGTTCTTTATGGCCTTCACATCTGGCCTTTGAAGGAAGTAGAGCAGATTTCCAACACTTATTTGAATTACAAGCCCTCCAAAGATTTGGAGGTGAGCAGATTGTCAGCTTTCTGAGTTTATCTAAATGATTTTGAATTATTGACAGCAAAATTTACTTTCCTTGCACATCAGTTGTGGTGCAGATTTTTTGCAGTGTAGCTGTGCTTGTTTTAACACATGAAGTTTTCTCTAGGTCTGCTTCATAATACTTTATTTAGCCAGTTTGGTGGTGTTTCAGGGTTTGGGGTTTTTTTTGTGCTTCATAATCAGTCTACATTCAAAATATAGTTCATAGAAGAGGAAGATGAAAACTCATTTTCATTGTTAGGAATCATAAAATATCACAAAGTTTCTCTTTCTTTAGCAACAGATGAAAAGATGAGTGTATGAGAGACAGTTCTGTGATGTGTTTCATTTCATGTGGTGCTTCTCTGAGTCCTGTTATTGTGTATCATCCCCAATGACTGCAGTGCCTTGAGTCACAGTGTTGTTTTTTTAAAAGCTTTCACTTTTTCATTGTTTGTTCTCAAGGTTACATTATGCAAAACAGAATGTTGTATTTTTTTTCACTAGTACAGGCTGTACAAAAATATTTTAATCCTGCTGTGAAAATTGAAACAGCTCTGCTCTGGGGGAGAGGCTTTGGGCCTGTTTCAAGTGTTCCCAGCTTCTAAAGTGAACTGCTGTTTCTTCTTCTGTCTGAAAAGGTGTGGGTCATGTTTCTTGGCTTTAAAAGTATTCCAAGGTGATAATTCTTGCACTCTCTTGCTTTGGTAATTTGATTTAGCTAATCACCATGAACTGTGAACCACTAAGAATCATCCAAAGGTAGTTTTGCTGTTTAAATAATTACGAAGATGAAAGAGAACTTTTTCTACTTTACTATAAATGTGAGAAGCCAGGCTAAAAATATGAGGGAGGTACGAGAAGAGGAAAGGACAGACCTCTGATTTTATTTCATTGGATTTGCATTATGGATAAGAAGGAACAAGCAAGTTGAATTAAATACATTATGCAAAACTTCTGTTTTGACTTGATTAAATCCCTGCTCTACCAATCACCTTCCTTACCGTGCCATTTTTTTTCTTTACTTTCGGGTGAGGTAGGGCTTTGTGTCTTTTAATGATTTGCTAATATTCCCTACAGAGCTTTTGTCCCAGCCCTCTGCAGCTTTTGGCCCCTTGCAGAAATAGTTGCTGCAGTCAATTTTGAGTGAATTTTGACCAGGGAACAGTAATTTTCTGAACACTTTTTAGGTATGAACACTTTTTAGGTATTCAAGGAGAAATAATAAGATCTGAAAGAGTTTTCTGGAATTTTTTTATCAAAACAGAGAACGTACAAGAAATTTTTGAACTGTTATTGAACATTCTAAATATCTACTATGAAAGGCCAGTAGTAAACCTCATACATGAGACAGGATTTTGAGGAAACTGTTGGTAACCCAGTCTCTCATGAATACCTTGGAAATACATAGATCCTGTAATGTCTTAGTGTTTGCATGTGCTGTAGGCACTCCATCTACTCCATCTTGAGTCCCACTGTGGAGATCATCACCTTGGATTTTACAATTTAGGATAATTCATTTGGTCAGCCTTTCAGCTTGAAGAAAGCTTGTACAAATGGCTGCTGCCCAATGCTCTCATTTTTTTAATGGTGTGGAAGCAGGTTCCCCAGGTGCTTAACCCACAGCAGAAAATCCTTGTGTGGAGGGGAAGCTGTGCCTGACCACCAGGCTGGGAAAACCTCCCTAGGACAGCATTAATTACCAGCAAGCAGCAGACGTGGTAACCAAGCAAAACCTGGCAGAGCATCAGTTATGTAGAAATACAGTTTGTTCTTTCAACAAAGTGTGACCATGGAAAGATTGGAACATGGCACGTTAACAGACTCTTCTCTTTCCTTCCTAGAATTACAACAACAGCTGCTTGTATGATGGACCTGCGGAGATATCCGCTGGATGAGCAGAACTGCACGCTGGAGATTGAAAGCTGTAAGTACTTCTGCAAATCCTACTTATTCTGTGGTCAGCTGCTTTAGAGTTTTTATTTCTGTTGGGTTCTGGTTTTTTCAGGTTTCATTCAGGTTGGTTTTGGGGTTTTTTTTACATGCTACTAACCCAGTTGTCTTTCTGTCTGATGACGTTTAGATCCTTGTAAACACATGCAAAAAAAATAGCTTTCCAGATGGATTAGTAATTTGTGGCACAAGGATTACAAAAAATTATTCTGTGTTTTGATGGACAATTTACAGCTTTAGAAGTCTCATTCAAATGCCTTGTTGGAGTTCATGTGAGGAGCACAAGGATTATTTTCAGTTCTTTATCCTCCTTTACTGCTGAACTGTGTGGCAGCTTGTTTCCGTTTATAAGTGAAGGCAAGATGTTAGAATTGTCCTTGAAAAATAGGTGCTTTGTGGGTTTTTTCCTGACCACTGTGCTGTAGTGAAACTTTCAATGCATGTAAACAGTCTGTTAATATATACTGATTTAATGGCTGGTGTCTATTGATGTTTTTATGTCGACAGAACTTTGAAGTAAAACCTCTCTTTTTTCTGAAAAAGATTCATGATCGCTCTTATAATGACAATATTGCAAGTATGTTATTCAACACTCTAACTAAGACTATATCAGAACTTTCAAGATTATTGTCACATTTTTTGTCACATTTTAATATATAACACTCAAGTATGTGTATTATTTTAAAATAAGTTCTGTTTTATTAAATGTGTGGGATTTCTGTGTTTAATTTGTGCTGCAGTCTGGTAAGAACTCGGTACAGCTGAACGTATATTTGAGAAAACATTTAAGAATTGTTTTATATTTGTGTCCAAATTTCATTCATTTTACTGGAATTTACAGATATGCTAAAATTCTCATGACACTGTTGCCTGAAATAATTTCCATGCATAAGTAAGCAGAGTGAGGCTATCATCAAAATTCTGTGTACTGATATTCACAAGCAGCAAATGTAGTGATGGATTTTGCACTGAGAGTGGATAAAATCTGGTTTGTTTGGGTTTTTTTTTTTGTAGTTCAGTGCAGAATTTCCATTGATAGCATTTGTTTCAGAATCTCATACTTGCAGTCACCTATTATACAACCAGTATATAGGTAGCATATATATTGGGCTGATTATAATGTGTGAGAAAACTATTGGCATAATTCAGGCTTACAGAGATTTGTATTGCAAAATTTTTTGCTATGACAGTGTCTTTTAATTTTTCTTGTAGCAAGGACCTGGCATTTTTCTATTTTCCAATTAAGCGTGTAAGGCGGGAAGCCGGAGAGTCAGAGGAAATAATCTCTCTCTGTTTACAGCATTGTTTAAATGGCCAGCAAGGTCTCGCCATCTCTCTGAACTGCTGAGATGACTAGGTCTTATTGGCATTCACAAACTAGATATCCCTCCTCTCATCCTTTCAGAACCCACTCTGCAAAATATTTCCAGGAAATACCTGTTATGTCAGTCCCTAGGCAAAGCAGAAAATTAAGTTGTGTCTCTGCTTTTCAATGAGACCACTTGGTCTTATTCAGACATAGAACATGGGAATTGTAAATTGAAATTTCCCTTTTATCTAATTTAGAGTTGAGGTTTGATGCAGATCACTTATCTTTCAAGAAACAATCCTAAAAAATGAGGTATTGAGCGCTCAAAGTTGTTGTTGTTCCACTTGGTATGAAAACTTAATGGTCATTATATCACAGAGAGGGTAGAAGTTGAATTTACCATGAAGTTGGGATGCCTGGAGCAGAGGTCATTTATGGATTTGTGAGCTTTGCAGCATCACAAAGGTAAAAGGGATTTAAATCCAGATACTACGTGTAGCCAGTGTGTCTTTCATTGCAATACTAAAATCCACTGAAGAATGTGGGTAAAGTAACACTTGAACTGTTTTAGAGCACTGTCACACTGCTTTAGAAAATGATTGATCTTCATAAACATCCTGATGAAAACCTGTCTGTCTGCCCTTCGTGAATCACTTAGGGTAAAAATGCTGGTAGGTAGAAAGGCAGGGTGAACGAGATTGGAAGTGACTTTCCAAAGTCATTCAATGCAGGTGCTGAAGCCATAATCACTTCTCAAAAGTGGTTAAGCTGCATGCCTGAAGGTTTGTTTCTTGCCCTGCTGATCCTGTTGGATGCCTATTTCACCACTGTTTTCTTGTAGTGGTTAGATATTCCATACATTCTACTCCAAGTGTTTTTATGCCCATGAAGGCATGAAATTAATACTCACTGCTTGGGCCTACAATTTATTGTTTTGTTTTGTTTTGGTTTTTTTTTTTTTGTAATTCAGTGTTTTCTCTGGCCCTCCTGGGACCTTCGTAGCAAATTTATTGAAAACACTTGTAGTTTCTCGTATACTTCATGTCGTGAAACTGTATGTTCCAGTCTTTTTTAGCTTTGTCGTGCCGGAGTATGTTCAGAGACATGCAGAACTGACCTTAGTTCTTCATTAGGAATAACCAGTACCATAAACAGTGTCCCAGATGCAATCTGTATTACACTGTGGCATCAATCCTGCCTTTCTTCAAAGAGCCGCCTCTGCCTTTCTTCACAACTGCATATCACAGGTTAGAGTCTTTTTGGAGCAGTACAGTGGGGTCCCTCCCTTCCTCACTCATTTTCCAGCAGTGGGTTCTTTCTAGCTTTTTGAAGAATTTTTTAGCATAGTGCTAAGAACACATGACTTGGCATTTCATAATACTGTTCACATAAATCAATGTTCTTAATATTGCTACAGTCCTCAAGGTTATCCAGTTCTTGTTATACTTCTTCTGATCATCCTTGATCCTAACGGTGTCTGATTTTGTTTCATTGGATATTTCATCAATACACAAAAAGTAAAGAATATAAATGTCAAGAAGGAAGAGCTTTGCTTACAGCCATTCTCTGTATTGAGCATGACTTTTCAGTGCAGTACAGTTTCCTACACACCTTTTACATACCTTTACTAGTTATCTTTTCTTAGTTAGTCTTAAACAAAATACTTCTATGAAATCCAGTTCAGATACACATTATTTAAAAAAGGAGTTATGGTCAAATTAAGTCATTTGAGTTGTAATGAGAGATTTTCATCCTGTTTCAACACATGTTAATGTCTCTTAAGTCTTTCTATTCTTTCTCTGCTTCCTCCTTCCCTTCTTCCTTCCCTCCCCTCATCCTCTGACTGATGCCACATTCAAATGCCTTCATAAATGCCTGGGCAACTTCTTTGCTTCAAGTCATGGTGTTAACTGAAATTTGTGGCCAATGTGAAGTTTTTGTTAACCTAGATTTGCATAAATATAGATTAATTCGCAAATTAGAAATTCCTGTGCCAAAGGATTGTATATAAATTATAAAATATGACATACAGAGGGGTTGATATCATCTCATACAAGAGATAGCATTTTTCCTATTTCAGACTAGGGCAGTCTTAGTAAGATGCTGAAAGTGTGAGAGGACTATTCCACATTAGTTTAAAAAGCAACAGTTTGAGAAATTAAATCCTCGGGTTTGTTCCCCATGCACAGCTGATTGCACTCTGAGGTCCTTTAAAACCTTTAAAAACAGAAGCTTGTTGAATATTCAGTTTTGCTAAGATGCTTCTGAACCTCTGGGCTATCATGTCCAAGGGTGTCTATTCTGCTTCTCTCTTACTTTTGTTATTCTCCAGCATACTGAACAGCATAGTTATAATACCAGAGGAAAACCAATTTTTCTATATATTTATTTTTAGTTTCCCAACTTGCAGGCAACAGAGTGTTTTCTTTTTTAGTTGAATATTGACTTGACCCAGTAAATACCTGTCTGTTCTGCACCCTGCCTCTGCCACTGCAGTTTGTATTGCTGAGTTGCTGGTGATTCTTGAAAATGATTTTATTTCTCTGCTGTTTCCTGCCTCTCTGGAACTGTAACTGGTGAAAGGAATGTCTCAGCTAATCATCCATAAGACTAGTGAGAGCTCAAAGGCAAAAAGAAGTACAAGGCAATTTGATTAATACTTCATATTCCTATAAACTAATAAAATGTCGTATTGCACGTCCTCAGCCTAACAGAAATTATTGCAATACTTCTGACTATTTTAAACACAGTTATTCAAGATTTGTCTGGTACATTGGGACCTTTGTCCATTTCAATTATGTGGTGCCACCTAAAGACAAAAATTTATTTCAATTCCTTCTTACCTTGTTTCATAATGTGTTAGGCCTGGCTATATTAATGTTATACTGAGGTAAAATTCGGAATCTGCCTTGTGACAGTGGGTTTTTGGTTCTTTTTTTTTTCATTTCTTTGTTTCTGTGGAACAAACAAGAATGCACCGAGTTTCTCCTCAGAAGCCCTTTCCATAGCATATTAACAATGCAGAATTGAAGAAGCACATCAAAGCCCTGCTGTGGTGCCTTAGCAGACAGGGAGCTCCCCATGCAGCTCTACTGACCAGGGAAAAGCACTCCCAGACAGACTGGGAGTTCATTCATGTTTTGCTGATGAATGAGAAATAATTGTTTTCAGGACATTTCTTTATGTAAAAGCCTGGGGTATTTGGAGCAGAAATCTTTAGAATTTTTTGTTTTCCTACTTCATGACAAAACCACCAGAGAGAAGCACAGTAGGTTAAAAACTTCAAAACTTCTGTTCAGTAAGAGAATCTGGAAAAAGCCAGAAACACAGTCAGAAGAGTATCATTCCTCCCCATGACAGTGCAGCCCAGCACTGAACACTTTCTAATCTGATTATCTGTGAAAGCTCATCAACAAGAGAAAGAGAAGTCATGTTTGTGTGCTCAAGGTGACTTTATGAGTGCTTTTAAGGCACCTTAAAGAAATCAAAGCAGCCTTTTGCTGAAGCTTTGAGTACTTTGCAGATGGCTGCTCTGGCCATCGATCAAAGCTGTAATCAGGTCACTCAGGACAAATGGTAGAACTCCAGGAGCTGACCAGGCAAGGCTTTTCTGCGTTAGAGGCGAAAGTGTTTGACGCCAGGCAAGAAAGTGCCGCTCCCCAGCAGAGGGTGTTCGGCACGGGAGGGTACCATGGCAACACTTGGCTTCCAACAATTGTGCAGTAAGCAGAAAACTGAACACATGACTCTTGGGCCAATGACAGCTAGCATTTTAAAAGTCGTTAATTTTTCTTTCTTCCTTTTATCAAACTTAATGTGTATTCCATCCCCTTCGTCTCTTCAGCAGACTCTGTTTTGCATCATGGCCCTTGCAGAGAGGATATTCCTCTATCAGCAGAAGGCGGCCTTATCGAAGTGCCCCTTTTCATCTTGTTCATCATCTCCATATTCACATTTCCTAATGTGGATTCTGTGTCAATTCAAACTGTACAGCACAGTGTGTGGAGGAGAGACATGGGTTGCTTAGCAAACATGATGAATTCCACCTATGTCCATTGCAATTTTGGCACCATCAGCTTCTAGTGTGGCTTCCTTGGGGTCGGTACTCTTTTCTCTAGATGTCCTCAGTATTTTCATCTCAAGTATGCTGAGAAGAGAAAAGGTATAATTTCACTGGCATAATGCTCACTGAAAATGAACAGGAAATCCTTGACTCCTCTTCAGTGTGGAGACAGGATGATTCAGGAAGAGCTAAAATAATCCCCAGCAGTAGATGATTCTTCTGTGTCGTCTGAAGGAGAGAAGGAAATTCAGACTCGCCATCAGTGCCTATGATCAGGGTGGGCTGTGTACAAGGGAACCCAGTGTTTGTAGGGTTTTGGTGACACACACCCCCACACCCATCTGGGGGCTGGGCTTTCACACTGGAGCTCAAATAACAGCTGAGATATATTAGCCTACAGGTAGGCAAGAGGGAGGTATTTTCCTTTTTTCATTATATCTCAGTACATCTTTGCAGCAGTCTCTGCATCCTGGGAGTTCTCATAGCACAAACAAGGTGATGTAGTGTTTGCAAATGAAGAAAGAATTGCACAGGAGCTCTGCAGCAGAATCTTAATGCTTTCAAGCTACCTGGAGTTAAATCTAGAAGGGAATGCAGTATACAAATATCTAATCTGTGCCTATTAGCCCCAGACCCTACCAGCAACATAGATTTCCACAGAAAAATTAATAGCTTTAAGTACTATTTTTCTTTTTTTTTCATTCTACAGCTGACTATGGAGAATGTATATAATCAAAAAAAAACAAATAAAATGGTTTTAAATTTTTTAATGCATTTTGTCTTTTATATTCCATTTGAACAAGAATAAATTTTTTTCTTATTACAAATAACCCTGCATTTTATCAAGGCATTGCTGGAAACAAAAAGGGCCCTTTTCAAAAAGTCCATATTCAAAAAGTATCAAATGTATTTGCTAAGGTTTGTGAAAAAAATGACATGTCCAGGAAGGTACCTCTTGTGCAGAAAGATATTTTCCAAAAGAAAAGGATATATTTCTAACAAAAGCTCTAATAATCTAATATCCAATAAATTATGTGGAAGTATGGAAAACTGATGGGTTTACAGTCCTGTTTTGAGAGTGTATGAATTTCACAATATTCACCTTTTTTTGTTTGTTTGTTCTATTTTTCAGGATCCCAGTTATAAAATTTAGGCAATTTTTTTTCTGTGGGTCTGGTATTCTTTTCAGATGCCTTGTAACTGTTGACTTCTTCAAGAAAAATAAGTATTTGTAGGTGCTATTGGAAAATTCATATGATATTGTTACATACCTTAGCAGAGTGTAGTATATGATCTGACATTATACTTTGCTTTCAAAACATCTAGGGGCAGGAGGGCACTTGTTTGAGTCTGCTGTCAGTCTGATCTGTCCTTGGTCACTGATAGCAGCAACTCAAACAGTTCATGCCAGTGCTCCTGCTAATCCTGCTCGGCTCACGCTGAGTTACTTATGTGGGGAAGGAGGAAAATTAGTATTTGAGTCACTGCAAAACTGTGGATTCAGATGAGATTTGACTAGGAGTTTTGGCCTATTTACAAAACAACAACAAACAGAATGGGATCAACTCTTATCCTACCCTGGCAAAGTGTCCCTTGGTTCCCCACGGACAGAGTTGGACTGGGACAAGACATGGCAATGCTCATTAGGTTCCTTCTCTGAAAATAATTCAATTTGCTGTTTGAGGAGTGTCTTGGGTTGAAGACAGGAATCTGCTGGGAAACGCAGAACCCTCCCTCAGGACCCCCCCCCTTTTCTCCGAATTACTGAAATTAAGCGGCCTTCAGGCAAGATATGGGGAGGGATAACAGTCCTTTACTAATGAGTATAACAAGATACAAATTAACAATAACTATGGTACTAACAACAACACCTACTACAGAGAAAAA
>VXBU01007974.1:3623897-3649626 GCA_013400315.1 Bombycilla garrulus
AACAACTAACACCCCAACCCCCCACAAGGAGCAAGCCAAATGACCAGATTGGTGAGTGTGCTCTGTATGTAGGTCACTGATACTTGCCCATTCATTCTAAGTTTCTAGAATAGGAATTGGAGATTGATCTCTCAAATATGAACTTAACCCTCCTCAGTGACTCTTATTAAAGAAAAGAAATATCTGTATTCTCCATCAGGGTTGTATATTTTTTTATTCAGGTGATTTAGTTTTGGTTTCTTCCAAACTCCCAAGTTTTCTTTACTTATTCTTATTGATGCTTAAATGCAAAATATTGCATCACTGAACAGGAAAACAATTTCATTGGTTTTGTTTTGGCAAGTAGAAACCAGAGTGAATAATAAGGTCATCTTTAGTTTTCATTATGACATGAGATTTGGGTAGAGGAAGGGTTGACCTTTCAAGTAGACAAGCCTAGGAAACATTATTTTACTTTGGTGGAATAACAGAGAAGAAATTGAATTAGAAGCAGTATTGGCAAAGTTAAAAATTACAATCTTTTCATCCCTTGATCACACCTTGCTAATAATGAGAGCTTTGTGAAACAAGGTAATTTTGTTTTCGTTTTCTCATGTTATTTGTTACTGCTAGTCAGGCTGATCAAATTCCACCTGTATTTATTAAAAACAAGCTCCTTTCTCTTACTGCATGCGGTCCCATTTTCCTGTGTCTAAAGTTTATATATTGAAGTCAAAGTGAGTATTGCTTATGAATGTAGTGATTCATTTTAAAATAACTCAGCCTTATATTATCCAACTTCTAGCGGTGCTAGGGTCATTATCCTCTGGTTAATTCTTCTGTCTTCTATCCATCTGACAGCACTATAGCTGATGTGGGAAAGTGCTACTGCAAATTTACTAAGGTACTGCATTGGTGTGCAGGTCTGTACATGGAAACTATTCTAGTTTTAGAAATTTTTGATATCTATGCCACTCAGAGTATCTAGAGTATATGTGATTTTGACACCCTGTCCAAAATTATTTGGATGGAAATTCAAGCTATCTTTTATGTATGAAATATTCTAAATCATAGATAAGAGTTGCATTTGTTCTGAGCAAAAATGAAACACGAACAATACTGTTATTACTCTAAGTAGCCTGAAATGTGTTTTGTGAATGAACATTTATAAAGGAAAGGATGTCTAAGTGGTTGAGAGAAATAAAGATTATAGTCTTTATAATTTATGTTGTATTTATAAAATAATTGGGGTTTATGTTTGCCCTTTTTCTTATGTGGTAATTATGGTGTGTTTTTTTCAATGTTGCTTTTTCCATGAGGAAAGAGAAGTGACTGAGTAGATTAATATGTGCTTATATTTCAAGGTATACTTCAGGAGTAATTCAGGATGAAAGGGACCTCAGGAGGTCCTTAGTCTAATCTATTAAAAAATGGTCAGCTCTGTGGTCAGACCATGTTGCCCAGGGCTTTGTCCAGTCTGGTCTAGAAAACCTCCAAGGACGGAGATTTAAAACCTCCCCAGACAACCTGTTCCTGTGCCTGCCCTTAACAGTGAAGAAGTTTAATTGAATTTTTCTGTCTGATTTCTCCTGTCCTGGGATCCTCCAACTGCCTTACAGAATCAGGAATAAGTATTTACCATTACTGATCTGAAATAGAACCTAAGTGCTGCGTGACCTGCATTTTGAAAAAGTTATAAGTCATGTAACAGAATGGCAATACCATGAGAATGCTCTGAGTAAATCAGTATGTTGTACAAGTAGCCTTCTAATTTACCAAAAAGTTAATTATACCTTTTTTCTTCAATGCATGATCTAGTGTGATATAACCTGTTCCATATCTCTTTGTTCAGTTACACAGATACTATTGCTATTAAATAGATTGAAGTGTCTCTGTCACTGCTTGTTATGGTTTAAAAACTCCCAAAATAAGAGTTCTTTTCCCCTGGATCATAATCTCGGAATTTTTATTGTGATTTTGGATCAGTAACATCTTTGTTGTTAATATGCATTTAAAAGGCAATTCTCTGTGTTCTATGACTGTACAACATACAAGTTGTCTCTAAGGGGTATAGAGCACAGATTTAGTCAGTTTTGCAGGAATGTATTGGAAATGCAGAGATCTGGAACTTGTGTGTCATACTTCTACTCCTCAGCTGCAGAGCAATCCACTATGTGCATTTCCTCTCATGCAAGCTTGTCTCATCTGGCAATGATGTGCCACTGCAGCCAGAATTCAAGATGTTACCTGAGCACAGCCAGTAATCTCAGATAAAAACAGGGTAGTATAACAGAATAAACAATGGGGGTCAGTATTTGGCTCTCTGTGTAAGAACACACCTTTCCACTCTGCCATGATGTGAGCTGATTCTGTGCAACACTGGAAATAACACCTTGGGAACAGCAGGAGCAATTGTATGGATGGAGTCAGGTACTCTGCTGAATCCAGGCACTTCATTGATGTGTGAAAGTTAATTACATGAGTATTTGGTGGATTTTGCATAAACTTACACATCAGTTTCCTGGTAAAATCACCACTTTTTAGCTGCTTTTCTTAAACAGTTAATTGACAGTCATCATACACTATAAGTGAATATTTGTCCAATATCAGACACAGCTTTATTCAAGGCAAACACACCTATTGTGGGCTGCTATGGGAACAAGTTTCATAAAAGCACAGCAGGCACCTGAATCTGACTGCGTGGGAGTCCATCAGTGAATATCAGGGGACTCCAAGGGAACAGTTTGTTGCTGGAAAAATCATCTCTTCAACAACTGACTTCTGGAAGAATGGTCTGCACCAAAATGTTACACGGACAACCTGAGTGATACTGAAATGGTGGTAAGTTACATTTTTGCTTGTGAATTGTGATTTTATTCCTTTGGGGACTTTGTGTCTGGACACTTGTAACCTGTTCCTGACAAACAATCGGGGGAAATTCTGGAAAGGGACAAAGAGCACAACAGCAGATTTTTTCATTTTACCCATGGTCCCTCTCTATCTTTTATTTGCAGACCAAAAATGAGTAATATAAAGAGTAAAGAAGAGTAAAGTTAGTGACTCCTATTCTGTTAGAATTATTATCATAGGGATGGTATCCATGCCATGGAAGTTCTCATTCTCCACATAGAGCTAGCAGGAATGTGCAGGGGAGCAGGTGCATCCAAGTGCTGCAAGTGTAATGCCTTTATGCTGTCAGTTGTTCCTGTTGCTGTGGCATGGGTAGGTAGTGGTGGTACTGAGCACATGTGCAGTTAGAGTATTGCTTTCCTTTCAGGTGTCAAGGACAACTGTCTTCAAGTCCTGCACATTTCCCAGCATTATAGGTAAATGCATGACACTTATCTCCTGCAAAATCAACCTCACTTCCTATCAAAGTTGCTGTCTTGCTGCCCAAGAAGACCTGTCTTTTACTTCTCCCTATTTTTATTCATTTTTGGGAAGATGGTATTATGAACTGGGTTTTACATTTTGCTATGAGGACAGAAAAGCTGGCATCTCACTATGTCCAAAATTAGCATTTTTCTCTATAGTGTGCTGTGTATAGCATAGCTGTCTCTTTTTTCTCTTTTGCCCTTTTGATCTTTTTTTCTCTCTTCTCTCTCTTCCTCTCTTTCTCTGCCTCTTTTCCCATTTTTCCCCTTTTCCCCTTTCAATGACCCTTGATGTACTGCTGATACTACTGTAGAATTGCTTGCTCAATCTGTTAACTTTCTTTAAGAAATAAAATGGTGTTTTTAACTTTTGTATCTGTGTGTTTCATTATGAGCGTAATGGAATTATGAGCACAGAAAATCATGGGAAGTATTTGAAATCTTCTGAGAGAAGATGCCTGTGAGATCTGAATGCCTATCAACTAATTTTTCAATTTCTACACACAAAAATTATATATTAAAATGTACTTTTAAAAAATCTTATTTAGGATGGAGATTCTTGAAAGTAATCCAAATATAAGTGGCATTTCTACTGTGCACATTCCTGTCAATTAGTGCTGCTGAGTGATCCATGAACAGACTTTAAATCACTTTTTTTTGAAGATTGGTCTTTGTAACTGAACAGTGAGTTCATATTTGCACATATTTACACATGTGTTAGCTCTTACTTGGCCTTAAAGCTGTGCTCAGGGACACTTCCTTCTGTGGCTGGATGCCAAATTGCTTTTGATTTTTAAGGAATTTTTAAAAAGATAATTGATAAATCAGGTCAATATGCCTGAATACATATGGTATGGCCATAATTTTGCTAGACGTTAAATTGTAAAAGCAGTGATGTAATTAAGGATGATTTGCATAGTCGTAATGGCTGCATATGAACAGGCATTGTGATGTGTTTTCATACTTTATATCTTAGAATGACTTACTTTTACAGGGAGCTCTCTAGGGTGATTAAAACTGCACTTTTTTTCTGGGTATGAAATCTGCAGTTGGAAGATCAATTTTTTTTGAAAGGGCTGGAGCACGTCTATCCTGCTTGAGCACAAGCCAGCACCTCCCACCAAGTCAAGCTCCTCTGACTACTTCTTTGAGTTTGTTTCTTCTTGGATTAGAAAAGGTTATTGTGAAGGAATACTGAGACGTTAATATGACTGCTCTAGAGGTGAGTAGGATGTCAGGTTATACACAAAAAATGTCATTTTGTGATTGTTCTTTCTCTTACAGGAAAAATACTGTGGTTTGGAATGCAGCATGTTTTCCTTAAACACAGGGCACTCTAGAGCAGCTGTTTGTTCTGTGTGGGCATTCTTTTGTTTTTGGGTTTTTTTTTCATTTTTGGGGCTTTTTAAAGTTGTTTTTACCTTCAGGGATTTGGATTATTCTGGCAAGTATTTTAGCCAGAAGGTAGAACACAGCTCTCTAGAGAGACTCCAGCTGGGACTGAAAATACAGCAGTGTGGGTTCCACATGTTCATAAATCAACACATGAGGCCTCCTGACCAGCCAAAAATTAACTCGGTCTGTAAAAAAGGAGGCAATACCTTGTATTGAGGGCTTACATATTTGTAATAACAGAATTATATCCAAATTTCCTAATTTACTCGTGCATAATGGTTATTCCATGAGTGTCTGACCTTCGAAGAAGCTCAGCTCTCAGCTCAAGTGCTATCATCCCTAGTGAGTTGTTCAGAATAGATTGCAAACTGCTTCCATAGGAAGGATAAATGTAAGCCCTAAATAATTATGAGAATGTTGACTAGGCAAGCCTTTTAGTTAGATCTTTCCTTATCTAAATTGTTTTTCCAATCATGATAAAAATATCAAAGTATGCTATAAAAATATCTCAGCAAAATATCGGAGTCTGTTGCATAGAGGAAGATAATTAGCAGATAGTGTACATCTGTTCTTACAGAATCAAAGAAGGGCAGATGAGCTGATGTGGAGCTCTGTGTGCCTTAACCTGGACTATTTTCAGCCCCTTGGTTGTCTTAGATTTTGTCCACTGCATTGCAGCTGTCTGCAGAAGGCAGATCTATCAATAAGTCAGTGTTATTTCCTACAGTGTGTGGAACTTGAGAGTTCTGGTTTTGTGATGGGAACGGCTGATGTCAATGTAGTTTTCTGGTCAGTAGAGCTAAAAGAAATTCAGAGTCCTTATCTCTCACGAAAATCTGATCAAATAAATGTTAACCAAAAGCTTTCACCCGTTAAAGAGGTTTGTGTAAGAGGTGTTCCCATCTCAAGTTGTCATTGTTGGAAATGGAACATGTAATCTGAAGTGCTGTGCCTCTTTTGAGCTGAGTGTTGCTGGTCTCTCATAATACCTGTTACTGTTGATGTGTGGTGATACACAGAGTCTTTAACAAATGGGTTTGTACTCCAGATTTTTGGGAACATATCATCAGTGTATGGAGTTTTACCCATGGAAGCATTCTGCTGTCATCCGTGTGGCAGAGTGGCTAAATGAGATTTTTACTGTTCAGACAAAAATTTGCACAGTCTTTTCTTGATGGCTACTCATGGCTGTCAAAGGTGTGAGTTCAGTCTCCTCCAGTTGCCGTCTGGACAAGGCAGGGTTTGGTGCTCTGTTGTCTCAAGGGGATCCTGTGTCCCGTGACTGTTTCCTAAATTGGGCATCAGTGCCTCAGTGTACACAGCATGAAATCCTTCTTTACCGACAGTTTTCAGTCCATCAATATAGCAATGTCTGACCATACAGCATTACAATTAAGGGAAGAAATGCAAAAATAAATACTAATCTTTTAAATTGGTATGGTTTTCAGAATAAATGTTACAATTTAAACACATTTAAATAGAAGTTCTTTTTAGTTACAACAGTTTTTTGATGAGGAAATTATTGGGTGTTATTTACTGTGTGTCTGCAGCTAAATTACATATTTTTGCATTTTACATTGTTCAGACTAGTGTAAAAAGGCCTTGGGAAGTGTATGATAAGATAGATATCTCCGAAATTTATTTTTTAAGAGTAGACATACTGACTTATGGAATGCACATGCTTGTGCTTCCATAAATCTTGCTAATGGTTGAATATTTCATCTAGGGGACAGGGTTATTCATTCCATATCTATTTTTTACCTGTCTGTATGCTCTGTAGGATGTCTCTGAAAAATGATGATGGTAAAGGATGTAAAAGTTCTGTAACTTTCAGGGTATTTTAAGAGAGAAAAGGTGGTCTATTTGAGTTGGTGCCTGTCTCAATATTCTCTTTTCTGAACATGAAAGGTTCTAATCTTTCTAAAAAAGAACCCACCCAGGTCACTTGCTGTGTGCTTGATGTTGATTAGTTGAGTTTTCTGGTTGTTAGAGTGAAATATAAAAATTTCTGAGAATATCCATTCTTGCTTGTTAGTGTAATCTGCATGAAAGAGGGGGAACACTGACGACCACTTTTTTTCTCATATATAGAAGACAGATAAGGTTATCACAAGCCTCTTGAGCAATGAAAAAGGTCTTGCACATATCTGTA
This sequence comes from Bombycilla garrulus, assembly GCA_013400315.1. Classification (NCBI taxonomy): domain Eukaryota; kingdom Metazoa; phylum Chordata; class Aves; order Passeriformes; family Bombycillidae; genus Bombycilla; species Bombycilla garrulus. Next base: position 3,630,798 of record VXBU01007974.1, read on the forward strand.
AAATTCCACCTATCCATAAATTATCAGAATTTTTTCAAAGGTCCGTAAAGTCCACATTGTGCCCAACAATTTGGTAATCCCACAATGTCAGGATGGGAGCCCAGCCCCAGCTTTTTTTTTAATCCATCTATTAGAAACCAAGTTGACTCCTTTCATGTTCCCATGTTATTTCCAGACATGCTGATTGCTTGAATTCCTTGTGGTTTGTGTCATAACTCCAGACACGTAAAATGTCCTGTGAAGTATGTCCATGCATATAGCAAACCAGAAATTTTTTCTTGAGTATTTTCCTTAAAGGATGTCAGCCCACGGAAGTTTGGCAAGTACCCTTTAAACCTATGAAACAGTTCTGAGCTGCTTGGATTTTGATTGTCATTGCCTTTTTCTATGTTTTCTGTCACCACTTGCCTTTGTAGGAGTCTGTTGAGTGGAATAGTAACATGCCTCGCTCAGAAATGTTATTTCTGGATTTTTCCTTATTGCCTTTAACGGCCTGTCCTGGGCTGTGGTACAAATGGCACGAGTAGATGCAGTTACTGTGTCTGCCACATTGAGGGGAGTATCCCCATAACTCCCTCTCACTACTGACATGAGGATCCATGCTGAACCTGATATTTGTTCTCTGACTTCTTGTCTTGGAATCATCAATATGGGATTGCTCTCCTTTCTAAACCCTCTTTAATAAAACATGCCTCAGAGTGCTTGCAAAGCTGGCAGCACAGTGAGACCTCGCACCTTCTGTGCCAGCTGAGGAGCCCTTGAGACTGCTGCCAGTGCAATGGCACTGTTAGAGGCACAGTCTCCAGAGAAAAATCACCTCTGGGCAGTCACAGTAAGAGCTGGGAATGTTAATATTTTAAATGAACAACAGAATTATTTGTCCAATTAGTATCTTTAAACCTCTAGTCTGCAAAAATGGTCGGCTGTCTATATCTCCCCCCTGCCAATGCAAATATCTCCTATTTTTGTGATGCTTTTCCATTTTGAATCTAACACTCCTGTTCATGAGTGGATCCCATGTGGTGGTGCCTGGATGATTTCTGAACAGCAGAGTTGTTTGCTGGAGGCAGTAGATGTCCTATATTTTGATATTAATAAGGTTCCTGGTGTTGTATTGAATGACATTCTTATAAACAAGGTGGGGAAACACGGATTAGAGAAAACCACATTTGGAAAATAACATGAACATGATTTTTGAGTTTACAGGAAGGAAACAATTTTTTATCAAGTCCCTCTTCACTGTTTTCATTTAATGATCTGAAGATTATAGAACTTTGAAAACATTTGTGCAGCTTGAAAGGACAGAGTTAGGTTTTCATGGTTCTCGCTGGAGAGGTGGCCTGAAAAAAATCAAATTCCCAATTTTGCATCTAGTACTGTCATCTCAGAACTGGGAAATAACCAGGTGTAAATGGCTGCCCAGGGCAGGGGTGTAGGAATCAAAACAAAACAAAAACCCAGCTTTGGGGAGATATCATGGATTGTGATGTGACACTGATTCCTTGGCAGCAGTAGTAAGGCTGACATCAGGGTCTATAAATGGAAGTGCTATTTGTAAAATAACTGGATTTTTCTGTTTGGTCCTGTTGCAGTAATACGCAGTGGTCAGGCTGTGTCCTTCTAAGGGCTGCACCTCAAGGCAGATTTGTATCAGTTAGAGAATGTCCAAGGCATAGCAAGAAGGTTAACAAAAGTCCTGGAAAACATGAATTAGAAGAAATAGTTGTTCTGGCAAAGGAGAATTTAAGGAAGAGATGTGTGCATCTTGTAATATGCAAAATGTACTGCAATGGAAGAAGATAATCTGTTCCCCTATCATGTTGGTGAGGACAAGAAAGGAAGATCTGAAATTGAAGCAGTGAAAGTTCAAAGTGGAGGTGGTGGGAATGGGAAGTATAAAGATAACCACAGTCAGATGCAGGGATACTTTGATCTGTTGTGGTCCACACCAGGAGGGCTCTCAAAACAGAAAATCATTTGGCAGGAACTGTGGAGGTACAGTTGCCCTAACATTTCTAGTAAATAAGTTTTGCATGAATGATGGATATACCAGCATGAAATTATCGTTGTATATAACAGTTGATTAAAACCCAAAAATAAGGCATGATAAACAGATGAAGAACTCAACATGTCTTACTCAGACTATATTTGCATTTTCCTCCTACCAGTCTGAAGCAGAGCTAGTATGTGTGTCTCTGAGAATAACCAAGATCATAAAGGTTGTTTTGATTTATTTTCTAGTAGAAGTTGGTCTACACTTTCTCCTTGTAATGGTGTGCATTCCCTCTTCAGGTGCATACAAGCCTCAACAAATAACAAGTATATTGCTGTACATATTGAGTAGTATTTGAGTATGCATGGATATGTTTGTCTTTCAATATTTGCAGGCGCAGGACAGGTTGAGCTTTATAAAAGGCTGTGACTTTGTAAACTGGTCTCAGGTTTTCCTCTGGAATAGCTATGGGAAGTAGTTATCCTCTCTGTTACCATGTGTGTGTAATTTCTGTGCTATGAAAATAATTTAAATGAGAATGAGAAGAGGTTTTGGTGGTTGGGCTTTTTTGTTTTTCTGAGAGGAGTATTATTAGCCTGTATCAGTATTGTGTGTTTTCTTTGTTTCTGTTGCTTATAACAGTGAAAGAAAAAAGCCCATAATAATGTGCAATATTACCTAAAATGTCCTCAGGAACTTACAGTGGCATTGCTGGGTTTTGAGCAATTTCAGTTTGTCAGTGTTCCTGGCTTTTAGGTGTTCATGAAATTGGCACTGTTCTGGGTTGCTGTTTAGAACTATTGTATTTCTAATGAACTAATATATTTGCTTCCAATGTTCTGGAAATTAGAGAGGATTTTCATCTTCTTTTTAAGTTTCCTCAGATATTGCTGCTTAATAGGAATCATTATTTTGGGTATCAGGTTTTAGTTCTAGCGAGTCCTAATACCTAAAAGGGGACCAGCCTGAAGAAGAAATGATGATGATGTGGATCCACTTTTCTTTACAGAGCTGACTCAGCAAGGGAGGGAATGACATGCTGCATCATTTGAAGACCACGTATTGCAGCAAGTATTTCCAGGAATTTTCAGATGAACACGTAGGAATGAAACAGAAATCTAGTTTTAGATACTTTGTGTCCTTTGTCTCATTATCTGTAGTTTCAAGTCTGGAAGTTATCTTTGTTAACCTAAGATTTTTCAATTAAAAAAAAAAATTCAGCCTTCAGCAAGAGGGAAGAACAATATATTTTATTCAAATATGGATATACCAGGGAAATCCCCTGACAGCATGCCTGTGGAATGTGTGATCCATGCTCTGTTCCATAAAGGGGAAAGAGCCTGTCTGTCTTCCATCATCATCATTTCATGTGTTCTGTTCTGTCCTGCTCCTTACTTAAAGTTCTTTCCTGTGATTAACCTTAGCAGGTTTTCTCATATGATATGGAAAGGTAGTGATGGCACTTTTTAAGTTAGTGAGTTTCATACTATTAACATATCTATCTAAATGGATTGCAATAAAAGTAACAAAACATGTGGAAGCAAAGTCCCATATGTATAAAATAAAGTATCATTCAGCTAAGTACTTTTAAAACAATATGCAGTGATAGTGCAAAATATTTTTCTTGTAAAAGACATAAGTCAAAGAGCAGCCTTTGCTGTGTTGCAGCATATGCTTGTGTTTGGGAAAAGTGGTGGCAGAAAGCATGTCAAACGGCAGTGCTTAGAGTATTAAAGTTTTAACAAAATGTCAGAGAAAACTGGAAGCTGGTTAATCCACAGAAATCTGTCATAAAGATTGCATTGTAAGGTGGTTTCAGCATGAATTCTAGGGACATATGGGAGCTTAAAATATAATCTAATGATATATCTCTATCAGTGAGATGTTTATGTAACATGATTGCAACAGAGATGTCTTTTCTTGTTAATTTATTAGGATAATGAAAGTTGCCATCTTTTTAGAACAATGCAAAGAACGAGTTTTATTCAGAAAAATCTTTGTGTCAAAACCAAAATGCTGGTTTTTTTCTCTATACATTTATGAAAAAGAGAAATGATGCATCTAGTATGAAGTATGCTGAAGACTGGCAGCCTGCTCTATGGAAATCTGTGTCGCTGCTGACTTCTGTTCTGCTCTGGGCATTAGCATGTGTACCCAGGAAAAAGACCTGATAGAAATACAAGTGAAAGACAAAACTTTGTTCAGAGAAAGCTCTGACAGAAATAATTTCGTATGGGAATAATAAAGTGATGGTCTTTTCCAGCTGAACTGAAATTGAAAGAGCTCTGTGTATAATGCTGAAGAAAAATCCTGAATTATTTCAATGTGCTGCGATTTATAAACTACAGGTTTGATTACTGTGCTTCTTGATTTTATCGAAATGAAGAAAGAAATTTTGAGTTGCAGTGAGGTTCCAGAATTCAGGTTGGTCCTAAATGTAAATAGGTTTTTTTTTGTGTTATGGAAGGGTTTTTCATTCAGATATTTTTTGATGGACATGATTTTAATGTGATGGGCTGTAATGTAACAGTAATGAACCATCTCATTTTGTCAAAATCCCACGTGATACAGTTAAAATGTTTTCTTATATCCTTTATGTCAGTGGCAATACTTACACCATTAGTCAAATACTCTGGGAGAGAGCAGAGATCTCTCTACCGTTCCTTTCCTCAGGAGCTGAGCTGAGCTGTGCTGGGCGCTGTGATGGGCCCTTTGCAGCTGCTGCTCTTGGCACGTGAGGTGAGGAGGCATCTCCTGGCAGGGCTCAGTGAGGGAGCAGGTACTAGGCACTGGAGGGATAGCATGTCCCTGCCAACTCAGTGCTCTGGGGAGGCACCACAGCCCTGTCACTTCCCCGAGCTCGCCAGCCCCAGGGAAAGGTCAGTGCCCAAGAGGGGAAGCTGCCACCACTCCTAGTGCTGTTACAGTGAGGGCTTGGAAGGGCTCAGCTCTTCACAAATGATCAGGTACCCTGGATTCTGGCTACTGGTAGAGGTGTCTAAATAGATTCCAGCTACTTTTTAAAAGCTAGGTTTTTCATTTAATAATTATTTTAGATAGGCTACAGGAGGACTGAGAAAATTGTGTCTGATACAGAGTAGTCATTTTAAATAAGGATGAAAGTTATTACTACATATATATTCAGATCACAATTGTTCTGACTGATTTCCGGTAACCTGAAAAATGTATGCAACTGAATGTTATACCTCTCACACGTATTCTTTCTTTTCTCTCTTTTTTGAGATGTATTATTGTGTGATAGAAATCAATGTCCAGTTTTGTAGATTCTTTTCTGTAACAGGAAAGCACAGGGTTGCCACAAAAGATACCCATGTACACAGTTACTTTTAGCTGTTGAAGTATTTTCTGTATCTGAGAGAACAATAAGTCTCTGTTGGCTTGTTATGTGTGGTAGGGAGAGTTGTGTGGGTAGAATGCCATGTGATTGCTGTACTGTGGGCTGTGTCATAATGCAAGTGTACAGCACACTGAATTAAGAGAACAGATTTCAACTAGAGGTATCTACTATTGGGCTTATGAGCCCCCATGTTTTATTCTTCATAGTTTAGAGAAGAAAGATGTTGGAGGGTATTCGTCCTTTTAATGTTGTTCAGGTACATGCCAGCAGCACACACTTCATGTATCTGTGATGCATTGCAATTCTTGAGAGTATTTATGTTCACAGATCTAGCAGATATAAAAATGGCACAGTTCACAGGCAAATTGAACATATTGTTTCATGGCTGTGTCTGCATCATATTTTTTTTTTCCTATACTATGAGGCCAATATTAAAAGCAATTCTGTCCTTTGGTTCAGGAGAATGTCCTTGTGTTTTGTGATTCTGCTGAGCTCTTCTAAATCCTGAGAGAAATAAAAAAATAAACATTATATTAGCATTTGTCTAATGAGTTAGTGTTTAGATCACCTAAGGATAGTGATGTAGCTAAATAAATAATTGGGTCTACCTTTATTGCCAACAGAAATTTGTACATCCCCCAAAATCGGGTCGTCGAACCTGGTTCACAAGGGGACATACCCTTCTGGAGGTTAATTCTTCCCAGTTTCTGCATTTGGAGTCCAGGTGTCTAGTCTGAGTCTCAAGATTAGGATTGTGAATTCAAGGATGCTAAATCCCTCTCTAGCCTGAATTGCACTGTTAAAATCCTCAGAATTCTCAGTATGGTAATTTATCCTTTTGCATTATCAACATTTAATATATATTCTGTCTTGTTTATTCTGCTGGTGAAACTGGAAATTTCCTCAAATCCTCATATTCTGTGTCCGTGAGATGTACATTTCATATCCAGGCAGCAACTCTGTAATCTGAACAATTGGTCATGAGTCTTAGTGCTTGCCCATGAGTACCTGTTTTTATATAAATATATTTGAATCCTAGGAGGCTTTAGTCATGGTGGCTCATTCAAAATGAGAATTGGTTTCAGGTTAGGTATAATCATGATCTGAAGGACTGTGTGTCTTCAGTAATCTTTTACCACAGGGAAAAAAAGACCTCTTATGTGTTATAAGTATTTATATCTCTAGATTCTCTCAGAGAAAATTTCTTAATTCCAAAGTAATCTTTGGAATGATCAGTCATCTGGGCCAGAGGAGCTAATACCATAAGGTCAGAAGCAAGGCTTATGTCTCTGACATTGTGTGCACTTTTCCCTTTTTTTTTTTTTTCAAGTTCCAGGGTATCTAAGCACAGCCCATCACTCAACCCTGTTTTTCACATGTTGAGCAGAGCCTCTGCAGCTCTCTCCTGTGTGGTTCAGGATCAAAAGCCAACCTGGTGACACCATGCTGTACTCATATGAGCGCTATTTCTTTGGCTATATTTGTGTTCCATAGAGCAAACACTGGTGACTCAATGCTAACGGATACATCAGCACAGTTGTTACAAGGAAAAGGAGCAGAGATGTTAAATGTCTCAGGTGTATAACCCACTTCCAAGTCATGCACACTGGCACCAGGCCCTGGGGACTCCACCTGATGAAAATTCCCTTTTAAGGAGTGCTGCTCTAAGGTGTAGAACAAGGTGCATTTCTTTTTATAGGTCAGGTCACTCATTGTTGTTATTAGGATGACAAAAATTTGTGTCTCTTAAAGAAAGCTCATTTATGAGAGTTGTGTCCCAGTAAGGGTGAGCAGCTGGTGTGGAAAAGCACCAGACTGGGAAACAGATTTCAGATTCTACATTTAACATTAATTCGGTCACTTCTGTGACCTGTGGTGACATTTATCTGTGCTATAGTTTCTTTTTATACTGTATTAATGTTTCTCTGGCAAACCGACTGCATGACTTGAAGCTTTTGCAATCTAGAATGATTGGGTTGTTAGGAGCACAGAACATTAGGAAGAAGCTGCCTATAGTAAGAGCAGTGAAATACAATATAGCTTCTCATAGGAAACAGTACTACTGTGGGCGAACTGCTTAAGTCAATTGTATTTGCAGGTTAGTAGCAATAATTGCTATCAACCTTGTGCCCTTTGCATATAATTACCTCTTTATTTAAAGCTGGTTTTGTAAAGCTTTTCCTCTTCCACATGTTTTATGATTCAGGCACCTAATGACCCCCAGGAGAAAGCAAACCACGCACAGATTGGCCCCATTAGTGCAAACTGCATAATAAGATAATACTATAGACTATTACACATTAATTTTCCAATGATTATTTTTTGCCTTTCTTACGGATTCCAAGCAGAAATTGATAGCATTAGGCAGTGTATGGGAGCACACTAATCTGATTTGTCTCTCCCTGAAGATTACAAGCTATACGCCGTCTGGCCTGCTTGAACACAATTAAGAGATTACATTATATTTTTGCTACATTTACCTAAAAAATATTTTTTATCCTACCAGTATTCACATATGACATTTTAAAAAGGAATGTAGTGTTATTTATGTATGTATTTTTAAGAAAAGCAAATTATTTCAGGTAATCAAGAGATTTTCAATAGCAACAAGATTTGAAAAATAGAGCAGGTGTATTGAAATCCAGGGGATTAAACGCACTCCACCTGATTGCATTTATGTAACATATGCATAGATTCCTGATTTGATCCCCATTCTCTATTTCTTTGACTTTGGATTTCTATTTTTTTTGCTTTTCTCTTACAAAACAGAGAAGTACTTGGAATTTAGCTAGTTAGGAGAGTGTCCTTTTCAGAAACACTCAAGACACCCTTCTTTCATCTGAAACATTTGATGCCTTTTATTTTTTACTGTATAGGAAATTGACTGACTGAAATGAAACACTTTGAGTATCGAGGGCATTTGCACATAAGAATGGGATTGCAATGAGGAAAAAATTCCTGCTTTTGTGTCTCAATCTTTAACAAGGACAGAGAATTTTTTGTCTTTTCTTATAAAACTGTAGAGTATCAAGTATAACTATTAGTCACAGGAAAAAGACGTTGCTTTGAAGAATTAAAAAAGTCACAAAAACCCCAAAACAGAGATCAGAATAAGCCCTGCTGCCCACGTTATTAATAGCAGCAGAGCTCAAGGAGACAGGAGAATCTGGAATATTTCAGTGAGAAGCCCTCAGGTCAGAGTTTTTAGCAAAACTTGCACAACAAGGTCATGCTGGTTTGGATGCTGCAGTTATTTTCTCATCTTTGCAAGCAGACAGTTTTCATCTGGTTTGTAGGATGGGTTTGAAAGTGGTTTGTTGGAATTTTTGGGAGTGGGTTTGTTTGTTTTTTTTTTCCTTCTCCTATAGTGTAAATCCTTACAGCACTGGTGAGAGGTCAGAACAATTGAGGGCTAAAGATCTAGAGGAGATAGCATTATTTTATCATTTACATTTGTAACCCCATGCCAAACAGAAAGCCTCACACAGCATCCTATTACCTACTTTTTACGGAGTAAAATCTAAAATTGATGTGGAATGTGTGGAGCATATTTGCTTGAGATCACTGACACTTAAATCTGATTTTGGAAAGAGGCTAAATTTGAGCTAGCTGCCTTCAATGTGTGAAAGCCACATATGTTAAGCCTCCAAGGTAAAGCCTCAGTTAATAGAGTACTGATCAGCACTGTTAAGTCATGAATCAACCTAGCTTTTATTGATTAAACCTGATGGTTTTGATAAGTATGTGATGAATAAGGGCAAAGTCATATATGTAAGCATATTCATTGCACATTTTTCAATTTTCTTACAGCTGCCCTGCCCCATTTCAGTTATAAGCCTTTTCTTATTAGGGCAATTCATTATTAGGATGAAGAAGAAACAATATTATGGGAAAAAATAACGTTAAAGTGACTTCTCAGCCTTGCATATTGATCAAAACTGTCTAAATGTCAATAAGGTGGGACTCTCCAGTCTTCAGTAACAGCTAATCAAGCTTAGCAGTGGTTATTCCTAGACAGAAAAGAAAAAAATTGGATTATTATTATTCTTTTCTATGAAGTGAATTAGTGATTTTGTTTTCAAGCACATCATTAGGACAGGGGGAAGAGGTCTGAGAGTTGGGGGACTTCTGATTTCTCAGTGATTACAAATTCTTTGATATATTCCTGTAGTTCATTATATCCTTAAGGAAATAAGAGGAATTTGTAAATACTCAGTGGGGGGAAAAAATTCTCTATATAAAGTTGAAATCCTTTAAATTGGTCTGTTAAAGATATGCAATGTACATAAATACAGATATATGTATATAAACTTACAAGAGGTAGCATTTTTGTTTCTTTTAAGGCATCAGTTACCTATTTAAAGTACTAGATGAACGATATATGTACAAATGGAGAAATCTTGGGTTTAGTTATTCAAGTTAATGTACAGCAAATCAATGGAAGAGGTGGAATGTCTGTCTTCAAAAGCTCCATTATAAAGTAGAGCCTTGTATCTAAATCAAGAGTGATCTCTGCATGTAAGTGACTCAAAAGTTCCTTTGTGTTCCCACAAAAACACTGACTTGCTGTTTAAACTATTGAGCAGCCAAAGTGAACTGCTGACAGATTGTTTTATTATTTTGCTATTCTTGCTAGGTGTAGTTAAAAGCATTAAAAAGCTCACTGTCGGGCAGTATCAATACCAACCTACTTCAACAAAGACAGAAAGCATGTGACACATTACTTATTTTAATAAGAAAGATGGATTAGATGAGTGAGAATTTTCCAGGAATTTTAATTTCATAGTCATTGAATATAAGGCAAGTTAGACTGTGTTCCTTTCCCCCTGAAGTTACTTTTCACTTAAAAATTAAATAAAAGGGTTTCTCTTGGCACCTCCCTGCCTTCCTAGTTCTAGTAACTCCCAGAGCAGAGTGGTGCATTGCACATCCCGAAGTTCCCCAAGTCTGTTACTAACAATAACTTAGTCGTTTTACTATCACAGCCCAGTGGCTGCAGAATGAGAGCACAGCAAAAAAATTAGCAATAGTGATCAGCATAACAGCAATTAAATCTTCTCTGATAGGAGACATGGCAATAAGGGAAAGTGGACACTCAAGCCTGTGCTATAATTCTTTATTCAGTGTGCCTTTTGTCAGACCGAATTGGAGCAATTCAGTTTTTAGAACCAAAACCCCCTTTAAAGTATCTTAAGCAATGTTTTAGACTCTTAAAATTGTTGGTTCCTATTTATTGCAGAGATTTAAAAGCAGTGCTGCTGTAGGAAGAGTTCAAATACCTGATTTTATAGATGCAGATTATAATTGATGCTAGGTGCACACACAGGAATTGAGGCATTTCTTTAATCAACAGCTCGCATCCACTTCTCAGCAGATAATTAAAGTCACTTGCTGACTGAGAGCTGAGTTAGGGTAACCAAATGCTCTAGGTGAGAAGTGGGTTGCAAGGAATTCCACAGTGCACAAACAAATAGCAATCACACAGCACATATCATGCCCTGGAGGCTTTCTTGCCAGTGTAAAAGCAACTTCACAAAAACAAACATGTTTTCAAAATAAATCAGATTTCTTAAAGCTGAATATATTTAATAAAACCACTTCAGAACATAGTAATTTCTATTGGTTTAGATGGTTTGGTGAGTTGGACTCCTAAAGCATTCTTTTTTCTCTTCAGGATTAGTAGTAATTGATTTTATTTCATCTACCCTAAGTTGTGGCACTTAACTTGGAGAACCAGTAATATAAAGATTTAATTCACGATTTCCCAAATCACAAGGCTTCATTTTGCTTTCAGTAAAATTAGTTGAAAGCAATACCATGCATACACCTTCATTGTATGATGAAAATTTGTATTTTCTAAATTGAATTAAAATTCTTATGTGAGAATTACATGGTGTAATGGTGCTCCATATTTCTGTTATTCAAAGAGCAGCCTTGAGGCAAAGATGAAATTTTTTTGAAACACTCTTTGCTTTGATGTTTTAACAATTATTTTCTCTCTCATTGTTTATGTAATTGTCAGAGCTCAAAGCTTTAATTTTGATGTTTTATTGTTCCTGCACTGCAGCTACATGTGGATTTACTAACAGTAGGGTTCATTAATGCTGGGTTTCTGATATTTATTCCTTTCCTTTCATCACTAATAGGATAGGATTTTAACTCATAAGTATAATGCTGATGGATATAATGAACGGCTTAATCAGTGGCTTCATCTCTCATCAGTGGGGTAGTCCAGTGACTTGATGTTAATGATAATGAAGTTCTAGTGAACCTAGAAAAAAACATTAACTGCAGTCATTAAAGACAGTAGAATTGAATTTGGATTTTAGTGAATGTAACAACTTGCCAGATGTGGAAAATGCTCTTATTAGACAATATACCCCTTCTAGAATTGTAAATTAAGGGTATGTTTCCAGGGATGTTTCGCATGTGCATCAAAGCAAATACCAGCTTTCTCCTAAACAAGTAAAAAATACCAGAAGAATATAACAGAAAATGGTGATGACTCAGTTCATAGCTTTAGTTAATTTTAAGATTTCTGCTTTTGGGAACAGTTAAAAAAATTAGTCATCTGTATTTCAGGAGGTGTTCAAATACCTTTAGGTAAGTAAGTGTCCTCATTGCTACTTTGGCATGCAAAAGGTAAATAGTGGAATTTAAGAAAACCTTAAATTAATTCAAATTGAAAAAACAGAAGTGAGTTTTCTTGGTTCTGCATATGTGGCTGGGAGGGTGCTCTTTATCCTCCCGGGTGGCCATTCCCGTGTATCCCAGTGAGGAAGCCGCTCCCTCTCACTGTTTATCCTCCCTGCCATTCTGACCTTGTTCTCTGACAAAGGGAACGACCCCAGGGTGGCTCACTTGTCCCCTTGCCACGTGCTGTGGCCACAACCACTGTGTCCCTGTGGCCACTCATGGCTGCTTACAGGAAGCTCTGCAGCCTCACAGAGGGGAGGTGAAAGATGCAAATTAATGGGATTTAAACTGTGCAGAAATACAAATATCAGCATTTCAGTGCTCCAACACTACTGCTTGGGTTGGATTGGGATTTTGTAATGAGTCAGACACTTCTGTAGCAGCACTGGTGGTGAGAAAGCAGCACTTCCCCAGTCAAGGGAAACAAGGATCTAAGTGTGACTGGAGGAACTGTCTAGCAAATGCAACATAAATTGTGACCCAAATGTTTGTTACTACATTCCTCGTGTCACTTTACACTTCAGAACAGGTGTTAGCCACAGTCTTCTGGCAAAATTTTATCTTTGCTAATTAAATTCTGCCCTGCTAAATTCCCCCTCTGTAATTTTAATTGGATTTTGTATTCTTCAATGTATGCCGTAAATCGTTGTGTGAGGCTACTTTGTGCTATTAAATGGCTGCATTTAATTGGTAGTTGGCATTCTCCTTAACCCCTAATACATATAATGATAATTTGGGATGTGATTTAAAATGTATTAATTTTAGTAGCTGAAATCCATGAAATCTTCATCAGACAAAAGTCATTCTTTTCAAGTGATTTTTTTTTTTTTTTAACTAAAAAACTGTACTGGAGAATTGTCTCTAGGGAATGTAGAATTGCAAAGCATTTTTCTTAAAAAAAAAAAAATATTCCACCTTTGTCCGTGCTGGCAACTAATTTTAAAAGAAAATACTGCAGTACAAAGACTGCAAAAGAAACTAAGCTGAAAGATTGTTCTCATGAGACAGAGGTCTGGTACTAAAAACTAGTTTTCTCTATGCATTAGACAAGTTATCTTTTTATAAGACTATGGATTAATTTGCACATACCATAAATATAAAGTTGAAGTGAATTTAAGTAAAAATAGAGCCAGAAACACCTGTAGTCTACCAAAGTTGAAGTAAAGGCAGACAGGTTGAAAGCTAAACCTTGTTTCCCTTGCATTTTATGTATTTCTAATTAATTTTCCTTTTTAAGAAGGGCCTTTCTTTGTTGCAATAGTTTTTGCCTTTTCCAAATTTTATTTGATTTTTTCATTCCTAAAACTTCAGTTCTGCAACACATCTGACCTTTGCAAACTAGAATGACTTTTCCCTTGATCACAATGTTTTTCATATGAATGACTTTTAATGCAGCCTAGTGTTGTAGTGATGGTAAAAATAGCTGAAAATAAGTACCCAGGGTTAGCCCAACGTTTTTTCTGATTACCTTTGTGTGTGAAAAACAGTTGTTGGTAAATCCTGAACAGGTGTAAACCCTCAGGAATCTATTGGTAATCAACCCCATCTGAGCAACTGTCCCTGTATCATTTCCTTTCCTCAGACTAAAATTGTCACTGAGGTTTCTGAGTTACAAATAATTCTGAAATATTGACATACAGTAACTGCAGATAATGGAAGCACAGCTTCTGCTATTTCTGCTCACTGAAAAGATTATTCTCAACAAAGTCAGGGGAAATTCTTTTTCAAAGAAGGTGTCATTGCTGGACATGCAGCTCTGATGTAAATCCATGAGAATGTTGCCATTATCATGTGCAACATAGTAAATTCCTGTTCTTCCTTTTTCCTAATATTCATTGTTATTTATATGGGATCTTTCTTGATAAACTTGATATTTAAGTTATGTAGTGAATGACTGCAGCTATTTGTTTACATCCATAGTTTTATGCATTAGGCTGTGTAATTATGCTACTTAGGAGTGGTTACACATTTTAAAAATCTGGATATTCAGAAGGAAATATGGCATACTTTTAAATATGTTTTCAGATTTATTTTTAATGTATTCTCCTGTTTTAAATAGATTTCTTGCTAATTTGCCAATAGCTTCTTTAACTGTTGGTATATTAGTTCCATATCTTCAGCGACCAACCTTCTTCCAAGTGCAGTGATCATAAAGAAATGTTAATAATATAGAGCTATTTTCTATATTTAATGGGGCATCAAACAGCTGTAATGGACATGTCATGAATACATTTGGGTTAGTGAACAGGACAAAAGTGATTTATTTATTTTATTTTTTTAGTAATTGTAGTTAAGCTGGCAGACTGCCCTCTATGAGTTCAATTTCATCCAAAACCAAAACAAATAAACAAACCTTGGGAGTAAACTTAGTGGTTAATGCTATTACGTCCTTTAAGTGTTCTATAGATGTTGGTGTATTTCGTAATGTGATATTGGAAGGCTTTTTATTGGTGATCTCAGTCATATGTACAGTAACCTGCATGGAGAGTCGAGGGTGTGCCCGAGGAGGTGCAGATGTTTAAACCACCACAACTGAATGTGGTGCATCCTCTCAGAGAGCTGCTCCTCTCCTTCCTCCTGCTGCTGGGTTTCTGGTATTCCCCATTGTGGCCGCAGGAATATGGCTCCTTTGTTGGTCTTTATGATCACATGCATTTATGTTTATGGTACTCAGTAGTATTTACCATTGCTACTGAGCAGGCAGTTCCGTCCAAATGAAGAGTCTAACATAGGCTCTATTCTCTGGGGCCTCCTGGGAGAGCTGCTCCAGTTCATCCCTTTCAGATTTGTCCTTGGCATGTATCTGTACTGACAGTTTTTAAACAGCGCTGCATTATTTTGAATTTGTAGACCTTGGATGGTTTTTGGTTTCCTTGAAGAAACAGTGTCCTGTGTTTTCCCCATTGACTTGGCAACAGTTTTTTATTTCAATAACTCTTGATACTTTAAAAAGCAAGAATCAGACTCAGTCTGTCTTTCTGTATCTGTGCTTGTTGCAGGGAAGGTAATGAAAGTATTTCTTAGCTTTGCCACTCTACGCACAAACTGGATGTTATTACAAATCTTGTGCCCAGAAAAACATCAGGTTTTCATACCTTTCATTTGTCCAACAGCTCTGTGAGTTGTTCCAAGTCAGAGTGGCAGTTAAAAAACACTTGGGACAGGTCAGTTTTTCAGTTTTCCCCTTCTGACTTGTGACACAATGACATGATAAAACTCATATGAGAGAGATCACAGTCTTCAACTCAATGCCTTCCAAAGATGTTTTATTCTGCATTTCTTCTTTGCCACACAAGAGACCTTTCATTTAAAGCTTTGGACAACTAGTTGCCTTATACAATAATAGTAATAAAATATTTCCTTATAAATACCACAGCATACATGTTCTTGTAACATAAACGGAGTACAGCAGTAATTTAATGATGCAAAGTTGGGAGCACCACGGACAGGACAATGGTTTGATAACCATGTTGACAAGGTGGCTGTTAGATTCCTCCCTCATGGATGTGTTCCTGAGCCCTGACAGCTTCCTGGACATCGAGGATGCTGCAGAGCAGAGGAGGAATCCAATTTTCATATTTATGGTAGCAGAGCTCACTGTACTTTCAGTTTCTTGCTTCTGCACTGAAGCAATGTGTTCCCTGCAAGTAGCAACTTTTCTGATTCATAAAGCCCACGGACACATACAGGATAACACTTCCAAAGGAAGGACAAAGTTAGAAAATAGAGGTATGAATGTAAATAATGGCATGTGTGATGCACAGAAGCCTTGGGTTGTGAGAATAAGCAAGGAATGAATGCCACTGTGTAATGGAAAAGGCAGTTTAAATAAAGAACAGACAGACACAGGTATGGAATACTGTAGGTTTATCTGAAAATAGTTACATTGGTGTTTTGGGTTGGTTTGTTTGGTTTTTTTTGTAGCTTGGAGGTGAATTTGACTCATAACTCCTTCAAGAATGATTCTGTGCAGTTGTGTCAGGGAAGTGTGATTATGAAGTACTAATTATAATATATTCCATTGCTGCATGATTTATTATACGTTACTGTATAATTCATGTGTTTTTCTCTTCATTTTTTCCTGAAGAAGGATATTTATTTCAAAGGCACGAGAGAGGTGCTGTCCACATGGGGCTCTCAGCAAAAAAAGTTGTAGTTCTTTAACTTTTGTATTTGATGCTGATTTCCCTTTATGTATGTTAAAATACTGTAATGGATTCTTCTTAATGAACATTTATATGCAGATATCCTGCTTTTCCAGCCCAAGAGGCAATCTTATGTAATACGTATTTGCATATTGACACAGAGATACTAGAGCTAGAGGAAAACAGAATAAAACTCAAGAGTGTGTTAAAATCTGCTTGAAGGGAAAAGTCCCTTTAAGGGTTGGCATTATCTTGTCTCAGTCACATCTACTTCATGAAATAGGCATAGCCTCGAGCAATGCCTGGAGTTGCAGCTCAGAAGGGAATGTCAGAAAAGTTATAGACAATTCTGTGAACTGACAGACTTCTGCAGTGTGGTAATGGAACCTAGTATGGTACACCAGTGCAGATCAGAGAAGAGTACCAGATACTGAGTAAGACAGTATATTACCTATAGAGCAGGACTTAACGTGGGTTTGTGATACATGAAAGCCAAATCTTTAAACTGGACTATGGCAAGTGAACTTTTCTAGGGAGAAAAATGTGGGATGAGGTTGCATCTCCATGGATTTACAGAAGCAGGAGCTTAACAATGAGTTTAAGGCTGTCAGGGTTAGTCTCCTGTGCCAGATGAATGCAGAGAGCTGAAGAAGCTTTCATTCTCCTTTGCCCTTGTCCCCATCTCCTGTAAAAACCCTTCCAATTCCTGCTACCTTGTGCATACCCATCCACAACCATTAGCATCTTGTTACCCACCAAATAACTTTTCTTTGTATACCATTTCTAGAAGCTGGAGGGATGGGTGTCAAAAGAATTTATTCTGGCCTCTTTCAGCATCCCAGGAAAGTTGTTGGGATACTGCCAACAAAACTGTGCTGTCTTCTCTGATAGAGGTGTCACAGCAGAGTTTCCTGCAGGAAAGTCCTCTGAGCCTTGAGGCACGCATCTCCCACTAAAATATTTTGAGGAGGCAGCGAAGTGGTTTCTGATACCAACCAAGCTATGTGAAGGACATCTAGAAATGTTACAGGACTATTGCAATTTTTAGAAAATAATGATGTAGTTCTAACAATATCATGGTCTATAATTAAAGTTCCTATAAACTTCATTCACATGGTACTCTATAAATAGTTCTCCACATGAAAGGTACATGTAATTATCCTTGAAAAACTTGTAGATGACAGAAGACATATCCAGATAGGAAAGAAAAATTCACAAATCTATACATGTGGATGACTTTAGGAGCTTTAATTACAGCTTGCTCATTACTAAAAGAAAATTAATTTCTGCAGGTTCAGTTAAGTGTCCAAACCCAACTGTAATTCTGTACATGTGAAAACCTTGGGGGGGTTATGTTCTAAGGGTGTTTCACTCTTGGCAGTAACAAGTTTTAGCGTGTTCCTGATGGACAGTCTATGAGACCAATGTTCCTAAACCTTCATAACCAGATCTTTACCTAAAAGTGGAAGTGTTTTAGATACTGTGATGTCCTTCAGTAAAAGAATAATATTTCAGAATATTACCTCACACTTCATTGCAAGCTAGCATATCATAATGAATAAATATTTTTCTGAATTGAAAAAATGGCACAGCCACAAACAGAAGGGCTTTCTTCTACAAATGGCATTTTCCTCCTTGTGGCCTTGTATTTTTAATACAGCTATGGAATAATTAAGCAGAGTGGAGTATTAATGCAATTTTATAAATAAAGTTAAGGTTGCCAGATGTTGTTCATTTTTCCTCTTTTTTTTTTTTTAATCAGCATTCAGAATGTAGGCTGATAGTGGGTTGCAAGAAACTTAAAACATTTGGTCTTACATATCTAAGGTATTAAAAATTGAGCTTGTAGAGATGATGCTTTGCTGACTCATTTGTTTGGATATACCCCTCATTTCTATTTCCAGTTTCAAAAAGATCAGTTCTTAAATCAGAGAAAAGAGCAAACAGCATACACAGTCTTTTCATGAGGTCTTCTCTGAAATAAGTAAATTGGGATTTTTTTGTCTAATAGAGACCAACATTCAATGGCCTTCATAATTTCCAGATCACATATTTTGACAGCAATTTTCCTATGCATAAATTAATATAGTCAAATGAGATAAAAGTATAGGAATCAGCTCAAATCAAGAAGTACAGGCTGTAGTGGGGAAATACATGGTCGGGTGCAAGTGTAAGTATTTGGTTTCCCTACGTGAGCCTTGTCCTTACGGAAGGGAGAGAGGAGAAAATAGATTTCATTTACGCCCACTCAGTATGGACGTACATTTTACCATAAAAGTTCTGTTCCTGAAATACAGCCTTTCCGAAGTAGAAGACATCTGCTAATAATTATTTTCAAACAGCAGAAACAGTGTTTAGTTTTACACAAAAAGTTGAGGATTAAGACATTTCCATCAATCTTCAAAAATATATTTTCAGAATAGAGTTGAAAAATTCAGTGTGTGTGTGTATATATACACAGATTTTATATATATATATTTAATATATATATGCATTAAAGTACATATATATATATAATGTATATAAATGTGTATATATATATATATAATATATATGCCTCGAAGTGCAAAAAATTGTCCCCCCTGCACCCAAGCTGGCTATTTAAATTATGCCAAAAGGACACAGTACTTTCTGTTT
>VXBU01007974.1:3650043-3695586 GCA_013400315.1 Bombycilla garrulus
TATAAATGTGTATATATATATAAAATATATATGCCTCGAAGTGCAAAAAATTGTCCCCCCTGCACCCAAGCTGGCTATTTAAATTATGCCAAAAGGACACAGTACTTTCTGTTTGAATCATTACTTTTAAATCACTTTTTTAAAAACATACAAGAGTTTTCATATTTGATTGTGGTGTTGATGAGATTACCAATGCAAATTTATGGACTTTATGAAATGATCCAGTTAATGTATGAGAGGCCTCATTCATTTACTGAATTGTTCAGTTGAACATTTTTAGCCATGTTTTTTGAAGTATGCTATCACTTTCATGCTCTTTGAACTGGAGGGTTTGGGTGTGGAAGAAGTTTCAAGCAGACCTTGAGTAGTCTCTTGGCATTCCAAGTTTGCTCTTCCATGTAAAGCTCCCAGCTCAGCTTTCTGGGGCACGTGCTTTGTCTCTGATTCAGGTTAAATCTCGTGAAATAGGGTAAACAACATTTGTTCTCCTGGAAGCAATTTTTTATG
Source organism: Bombycilla garrulus (assembly GCA_013400315.1). Lineage (NCBI taxonomy): Eukaryota > Metazoa > Chordata > Aves > Passeriformes > Bombycillidae > Bombycilla > Bombycilla garrulus. The sequence goes on from VXBU01007974.1 coordinate 3,650,551, forward strand.
CCAGTGTAATATTGAAGGTATTATTTTTTAATTTTTTGTTTAACTTTGACTTGTTTTCATTGATTAAATGTGGAAGAAAACAGGTATGAATTATGTAGTAAAATCTTAAATCTTGAAACATGGGAAATAATTTATATTTTGACTTTGTTGATCATTCTGGGAAAAAAACATTGCCTGCTTATACCTGATTGCACTTGTCAATGGTTATTTTCACTTGAGTTTTGTTCATTTTGTGATTTAATGGCATTGAAATGGATTACTTAAGTATTCATGTATTCATTTTTTCCTATTTACATCAGTTCACATTTAAATAGAAATTTATTTCTGCCTAAATGTTGCTTTTCTCAGCAATGATTGGTATAATCTTCATGGTTACATATTGGAATTGCCTATTGCATCTTTGAAGATCTACTGTTATGAGGAGTTATAGCAAATTTCTTGGTTCTTTTGTGTCGCTGACAGTAAAATTGAGATTTAAGAGAACAGTTCATTATATTGGGTTTCTTAATATTGAGTTTCACAGTTTTCTACTATAGTCTACTTTTAATCGCAAATGCAGGTAAGCTACCCACCATCTTTTATGTCACGGACAGATTTGTCATGTCTCACTTATGTGTTCCAGAGCTCCTTTTTTTTCATGTCATGTGTAATAGGGCAATAATAAACTCTACTGCACAAGTCTAACATATACTAATCTTTTCTTTTTTTTTTTTAATTTAAAGATTAAGAGATTTTCTTTCCTTCATAACTTCTGTCACAGTGAAAGTCAGACGTGTTCAGCTGTAACTTTATACTGACAACTGCTGCCACCCATGTTTTCCTCACATATTTGCTTAATGTCACCCATGCTACACTGAAATAACCTTCAAGATGATCCAGACTTAATCAAGGTGCTGACATAATGCTGTCAACCTTATCCTCAGAAAAGGTCATCTGCTAAATGAAGTGAGTGGGTTAGAGAATACGAACTGTGGCAGAAAATAGGGGATAGGATGTTTTTGGGTTCTGGATAAAACATGCATGGTATCTAATCTTATTTGTTTGCCTGCAGAAATTAGATACGTAATTTCCACAGTGATGGAAATCCCTGGACTTGAGCCATTTAAATAAATAAAACTGAGCCAGATGTGTTGTACGTTACTGTGTTTTTTGATATATTTAATGCATAAGCATTGCATTTGGTCTGAATGACAAAAGGATGATGGAAATCAGAAGGAAACGGATGAAGAGTGTTCTTGCATGCAGGTTGTGGGAAAGATCTGTGGTCCAGTTGTCCCTGGTGAGTGTCCAGTTGTCCCTGGAGTCCCAGGAGGAGCTTGGTTCTGATGCCATGGCACCCTCTCTGTGCCAGTCAGCCACCATGACCTTCCTTTCACCAGGCACCTTCTGCTGCCCAGAATGTCTGCTGTGTGAGGAGCTCTTAGGCTTTCAGGATCTCCAGAGTGTTGAATTCTTTCAAAACAACTTTTTCCATCATTCATACTGGTGGGAGTAACTGAACTTATGGAAGCAGAAAGATTGCAAGGAATTGCCGTGTTCCACAAGATGAAAGATTTTTAAATATTATTACATGGACACAGTTCTCCCTATCTGTTTCTGATCTCTCTTTTCTTAGAAATACTGTAGCAGTGGAAATATATTTATGAAAACATTTTGCAGGAGGTGCTCTGAAGTATGAATGATTTTGAGTGAAATCATTAGGGGAAAAAAAATAAAAATTAATGAGTTCCACCTATTCTGTAAATTACCTATTCTGTAAGTTACCAGGCTTCCTGTAAGCAAGAATCAGCCTGATGTACCTACATGAAAATTAAATTTGATTCTTGTAACATAATGAAAATCCTACTTTGGAATAAATTTTGTCACTTCAGTTGTTCATCAAAAGATTTTTCTTTTTCTAAATAGCTGTATGTAGTAACTACAGCATCACATTTCTGTCTCTTTCTTTGACCCACCCTACTCTTCCCAGTAAGGAGCCATTTGTACGTCTTGAAGATGATTATTTTTTGAGAATGTTGCCAATTTAATCTAAAAATCAATTGAATTTCACTGCAGTCAGAAAATTGTACATCCTCTTTGTATCCAAATCCTCAGAGCTTTAGGGGGAAAAGCCTTTGAAGTGAAATGTAAGAATTTTAATGTTTTACGCAGAAAGACAGAATTTAGAGGGGATGAGAAAGAAACAAGTATGGTTTCCTTTTTTCCAATTGCTCTGGCACACAAACTGTTTTTCCTCCTCACTCTTGTATCACCCCAGTGGTTTCAGCACCTCATGTCTTGTGTTCTCAACTTTAAATATCTCTGCAAATTCAAAGAAACACTTCTTACTCTTTCTCGCTATGTTTTTTGAGTGAAAAAGTGAATTGAGTAAGTGAAGGCTGAAGTGATGTAGTGAGACAAGTTTGAGAGATCTGAAAGGCTTCAGAATTTCCAAATATGCTTTGCATGTTGCATTTTACAAGTAATTTTGCTGTTTTCTCTGTCTAAGTGCAAAACTGCTGAAGAAAATCTTGAAAAAGGAGGGAGTAGTGGTTCTATGTTTAAAAATAAATGAAATGCATAGCAATTGCTACTAAAGGTATTCTACAGTCCCTTATGCAAACAGTCTTAATCTCTTAACTTAATATTTCTTTATAGCATTCATCTCATTTTACAGGGCCTGTAGATGTCAACTTCTTCAATTACTCTGAAAGTCCATGACCTGCATTTATATAAATTAATGTATTATGATTGCTAGCTAACAATATTTTGTATATTTGTAATCAAAACATTCACTTGGGTATAAATATCCTACATGAGTTCTCCATGAGTTTTGTTTTGGGAAGCTACCATATGGTGAGTGGCTAGGCAGAGCAGGAGAAATCAAGTAGCTTGTTACTCATTCTGTATCTATGAGGACATAGGTTTTTGTATATAGTAATATCCATTTGTGATATTATTTTCCCCAAAAATGCCACGTGTATAATGCAGCTCTGTTATTCTCCACCAGGTATCTGGTGTTCATCATGTAAGTGGTTGCTTTGTAACAGTATTTAAGTCCAGAATTTGCTGTAAGCTGAGTTCTCATATGTTTTTTATCACTGAGCAAAGGACAAATAGCTCAGGTGATCACAGGGGTGGTGTGCTCACTCCCAGCTTCCATCAAGTCTCTACACCTGCTCAGGAAAAATTTTGAAGTAGCTGAACCGAGTTTCATGATAATTGCATCCTCTCAATGCTCAGAATCACAGATATGGGTTGTAACTAGAGGAACAGTTATTTGAATAAGCTTTAGCAGCTGGAGGTAAGATCCAGACGGTTGTCAACAAGATTTTTGTTTTTGTCTCCTGTGTCTCCTTGTCAGTGCTGAAGTGGCTCTCCTTAGTTCAGAGGTGATGCAGGATGTGTGCATGTACTGTCCGAGCACAAATTGCTGATGGTTCAGAGCAGAGGGAGGTTAGGGCATGGCCTCTGAATCCTCTCTTTGTTTTAGGCACATTTTCATTGCTTTGCATATTTATGTCATTCACCCTCCACCAAAAAAATCTACAGATGCTTTACCTTCAGTCTCCAGGTGCTGCCAAAGTGGCAGTAGTGTGGAGCACCTGACTTCCTACACAATACATACTGTAGATGTGAATGTAAAATGTCTCCCAGCTGTCATATATAAACTGCAGCATTGTGAGGCAGTGAATCCTGAGTTTTTCAGAAAAATCTGCTTCTTTTCTTCCATTGTATGGTGCTTCTGATAATTGTCTTGTGTCTAAATATTTTCATTTTCAGTCAGTAATGCTTCAACTTTCATTTTAGGTTTGTTTGTATTAGCAGAATTTCCTATTTTTGACTCATCTTGAAAAGGCTGGGAAAATATTGGTGATTTTACAGTTTCTGTGTGAAGTGTTTTTTATTTCATGTTCTACTGGTTGTTTGTTTTTCCTCCACAGTGCTTCGTCATCTGTCACTGCTCAATGCATACAGGATGATAAACTCCCTGTCCCTGTTAATGGGAGTCGAGAATGCTTTGCTTCTCTCAGGACTGGTGCCATATTACCAGCACAATGTATTGATTTGGTTGACTGCCAGTGTGTGATGCATGACAGAAATGAGAAATTGAACTTTCTGAACGTGAAGTAAATTGTGCTGATGATGATATATAAGTGATTGAGGGAAAAGCAATCAATCAGATGCTCTCTGCTGGCAGCAGAGCTACATACAATTTAATATATAGTAAACCAATAGTTGTTTTACAGTCTAAATCAAATAGTGTTCTATGCTAAATTCATATTCTTGCAAAGATTACTTGAAACATTTTTGGGTTTAGTATGCTTTCCTTTCTACTTCACCAACATGTGGTCTGATAATTTAGAAGTATTGGACTGACTTTATTAATTCGTGTTTTCTCTTTTCAAGAGGTATAGATTGTTTTTTCTAGATTGCTTATTACAACTTTAAATTTGTTGATCTTTAAATTATTTAAACTTGTAAGAGTTGTTTTGAGTCCCAAATACCTGCAGAAAGAGTTTATTATAGCCACAGGTAGTGAGACTTTACTGTAAAACATCCACTAGAGACATGAATAGTCCCATTCACTCTTTTGGCAGATGTTTTGCAGATATTAGACTTATATCCAATTATCTTTGGGTACTTTAGCAGTACACAAGAGCATTCATGTGCAGATGACTGTAGTATTCTTTGCTCTCCTTCTCCATGCTCTGAAATGAATGGGATAATTTATCCTTTTTGGAAAGAGAGAGAATTATTTTAATGAAAGCTTGAAAAGGCTTCCTGAAATTCTTTTTATTGATACCTACTAACAAGTCTTGTCATTCTGGATCTGCCTCAGCTTGTAATTTGCCCAGTGTAAGTCCCTGAAGCAGTAGGGAATTCTGGTCAGCTCTCCCAAAGCCACCCAGGGCTGCGGAGTTTGAAATCTTCAGTTTGAACTTTTGGGGGAGAGTTTCCAAGGTGTCCTCTCTCCTGAGAAGTTGTCAATGTTTGCTCAGTGTTAAGGCTGTGAGAATCCAGGGAGAAGCTGAACCACATCTTCCTGGCAGAGGGTAGTGCTGAAGCGTTTGGAAGGCAGCTGGAATGAAAGTCCTGGAATTCTCTTGCATGAACCCTGGTATGATTACACAGTTCAAAGCTAAACTCATAAGGCAGTTCAGCAAAAAAGTTCTTCTGACAGATATTCTAAAAAATACAAGCAAATAAAAAGCCATTTGGGCTTTTTATAAACATTTTATCTTACATAGAAAAGTGGGGTTTTACCCTGCTGAAACTTATTTTAGCATTTTTTTTCAGAAATAAAAAAATGAAAATAAAAATTTGATTTATTAGCTGTGAAGTTTAACAGTTTAGTTACCTCAGAATTAAATTAAATTGCCTTGATTAACCCCACCAAGTTCAATAAATGTTATTAGAATATGGAACTTGCCGTCGGAGGGCAGGGTTGATGTCACAATATCAGCCAAACTTGACAATATCACAAAGATACTCCCAAAAAAGTAATATCAATCTTCCAAAACTCTCTAAGGATGTTCTTTTCTATTTTTAACGACATGAAGTTCTTAAAAGTTGTAAGTTGTTTTTACATCTCAAGATCAGCCAATAGAATTATTCATCTTTATTTTATTTTAGACTTTATTTTAGACTTTATTTTATTTTAGACTTTATTTTGTTTCTCTCTCTGACAGCCTAGAGAAAGACTTGAAAAATATAAAGTGTTGCTAGGCAGGGAAACATAAATAAGCTGTCTGCCTCTTTTCTGAAGACAGACTGGTGACCAGGAAAGTAAAACAGTCACTTATACAAAACTCTGTAATTGTTATCAACATACTATAGGGATTTATTTACCCAGATACTTTTAAAAATTGTGTGTATTAGATGGATTTTTATTGTTATTTCAGTGTTTTTACAGATTATTTGTTTCATGTCTTCAAACTTGCTTGCCTTACACTAATGCTGTACACCTGGGTTTTACTTGGATTATCAAAAATTAATGATGCACAGGAACAATTTTATTGATTCTGTGTATTATTCCTTGAAATTCAGTGGTGTTTGAGCACTCTGAAATGGTGTTTATTGTACAGTTTTGTCCTTTGTATGTGGATGAGGAATTAAAATAAAGGATTTTTATATATTTATTATCTCAATTTGCAAAAAAGTCATGGTCATTATTCTGTGTTTTACTTTATTTTATTTGCAACTTTCAATGACAAAAATCATTAGGTAATGCATAATGCAACAATAATGAATATTGTATTTCCTGGTTTTGCAATAGATTTATTTCTGATGTCTCGTGATCGTTTCTGTATACTGGCTCTGGAGCATGCAGCTCAGCTCAGCTGCCATTTGGGGAGCCCAGATTCCTTTTTTATGGATATGCTTTATGACTCTGTCAACATGTGCTGTGTTCTGGAGTGGTTTTTTTGGGTGGTGGGAATTTTTTTTTTTTTTTTTGGTTGATTTCTTGTGGGTGTTTTTTTTGCCACTGATGGGGGTTGCACCTGCCGTGGTTGCTTCCTATAAGCCTCATTGAATGTGGCTGTCTTTTACTGCATTCAAGCCATTTTAGAAAAAGAATTATTCTGTTTTTACAACTGAAAACTAAACATTGCCAGTGCTGATGGGACAGAGCATCAGGGACAGAAATTACAACAAACTCATGCTGTTTTATCCAGCCTTGGGATCAGAAGTTACCTTAAGCTGATGTACAGGTGCTTCCTAGAAACGGGATATGTGTAGTCTTAATTTGGTTTTAAAGGTCTGTTTTGTTAATACATTCATGTAATATATCTTAAAAAAATATAAACCAAACAAATATTAAAATGCACCCAGGATTGCCTTTTGAATTTATATTTGGAATTACCTGTGTCTGTAAGTTTATAAATGGTTCAATTTTACAAATATATTTTATGTGTTTTGAGTGAATGAACTGTTCCCCATCATGTGATAAGAGATTTGTATCTCACTTGTTTATTCCTGTTTTTATAGATGGCTATACAACAGATGACATTGAATTTTACTGGCGTGGGGGTGATAATGCAGTCACAGGAGTGACAAAGATTGAACTGCCACAGTTCTCCATTGTAGACTACAAGCTTATCACCAAGAACGTTGTTTTCTCTACAGGTTTGTGGAGGGGAACTGAAAAGGGGAGTTCTTTTGAAGACTTTTAAAACTGGATTAATTCTCAGTGTCCAGCTGAGGAGTAAAACTTTTAGAAACAGGAATTAAATAGAGCAGCAACTGTGAATTTGGAAAGCAGAAGTTTTGATTACAGATTCCGTAGTGCACAAGGCATCCTTCATTAACATATGAAAAGGGCACACTAATCTGTCATGTCAAGGCTCACCAAATGAGCTGCAGTTTCTGTTTATCTGTGAAATCTGATTAAGCCACTTACACATCTCTGTGCCGTAAATCCAACTCAGTGTGTAGGAAATTTAGGAGCCTTTTTCTTCGTATTTTCAGATGTTCCTTTTGCCAAGTGGGGGATGTATTAGACTAATTATTTTGTCTTCAATATAGAAAGCTTTAAAATGCTTGTTCCAGGATTTCCAGTTTAGCCTATTTTAGCAAGTGTATGACTTTGCGAAGGCTGAAAAGATGCGAGACTTGGATTGGGCTGTTAGTAGATGTTTTCTACCTACTTGAGAAACCCATTAGGTGTGTTAAAAAAAAAAATCTATCTTCAAAACTCACTTTCCAGATATAGGTAGAAATAATTTTTGGAGGGACTATAGAAGGACTGTACATCCCAAATTCTTCAAAATCAAGCAGAAATGGGACTTGAAGAGTGATTTCTAGGTACCCATATTAACAAATGTTTCATACACTCCAATATTTCTGGTGTCCAGTGACAAAAGAGGAGTGTTGCATTTCTTGGAGGGAAGTTTAGGATGAGGGTTGCGCTGAAGCTGGCACATGACAGTTTGTCAGGGAAGAGGCATTTCTGTGCTTTGTTGCTCTGATGTGTATTTTGGCTGTTGAATGTTATGATTACCAGCAGATAAGCAACTAGAGCATCTTTGTACCCTTAGCATAAAAGATTATTTAATCCCAATTCTTGCTAGAAATTCTGCAGCTGAATATCCTGGATCTTTCAGCTCTGAATGTACTCTATGTCAAATGAAAAAAATAAAACCAAAATGACAGAAAAGAAAAATGTTTTCAGGCATTATACAAATAAATTATGGCCATACCAAATATTCTCTTTTAGGTGCCTACCCAAGGCTGTCTCTCAGCTTTAAACTTAAGAGAAACATTGGTTACTTCATTCTGCAGACCTACATGCCTTCTATTCTGATCACTATCCTGTCCTGGGTTTCCTTCTGGATTAATTATGATGCTTCAGCTGCAAGAGTTGCTTTAGGTAGGCATTTTTACACATCTCATGCAGTGTGCATTAGCTGAATGGTTTTTCTAGCTTCTGGCTGAGTGGATAGTGCATGATTTGAAAATAAATATATGTGTTAGATCTTTTTATGTCTGGCTTGTTAAGTTTTGTATTATTTGAATCAGCATTTAAAACATCAGAATTTAGATAAAAATTAAAGTGATTTCGTGTCTCAATCAGCTAACTGTATAATCATTGTAACCAAACTTAGCCTAATTGTCTTAACATATTCTGTTGTCCTTTTGCTTCTTGTTTTTTCTCCAAAAAGAATGCACTTAGTTTGCTTTTGCCCATGGCAGTCCAGAGCACACGTTCAGCATTTTGTTATGGATTATAAATTGCTTTTCCTTTCAGGAATTAAATGAAGTTTTACTAGGGTTGTATAGCTCACTTATCCTTATGTTGAGAGAGGAAGCTGTGCCTCACATCTGTGTCCAGTTCCAGGCTCCTCACTTTAAGACAGACACTGAGGGGCTGCAGTGTGCCCAGAGAAGGGCAGCAGAGCTGGGGAAGGGTCTGGAGCCCAAGACTGATGAGGAGCAGCAGGGGGAGCTCGGCCTGGAGAAAAGGAGGCTCAGGGGAGACCTTCTTGCTCTCTAAAACTCCCTGGGAGGAGGGTGCAGCCAGCTGGAGGTTGGGCTCTTCTGCCAAGTAACAAGTGAAAGGACCAGAGGAAATGGCCTTAAGTTATGCCAGGGGTCATTTAGTTTTGATTCTAGAGGAAATTTCTTCACTAAAAATAGTTTCCAGTCCTGGCAGAGGCTGTTCTGGGAAATGGTGGAGTTTCCATCCATGAAGGGATTTTTGAAGAAGTGTAGATTTTGCTTGGGAGCATGGTTCAGTGGTAGGCATGGCAGTGCTGAGTTAAAAACTGGATTCAATGAACTTAAGGTCTTTTCCAGCCTAAACACTTGTAAGAGTCTGATTAGTTTTTTCCTTACTGCTACCTTACATTCTAAAAGCAAAACTGTTTCCCTAATTAATCTCTAGAGTATTTGTATATCTCATCATTAGTCCCATGTGTGCCTGTTTAGTCTGTGCCCCTCATCATAAGGAGCATGTTAAAAAAAAGTATCTCTAGCTATTGCCAAATTTTGTCTAAATCAGACTAATTCCTGCCAGTAAAGCTCTTGTATGGCTAAAGTAAATCCCCATAAAAGATGCCATTGAGAATTTGACATTTTAGTGTTATAGAATACACCTGACTTTTACCAGGTCTTTCTGTGTAGAATTTGTCTTAAGAATTTGAGACTGTAGACATCCTGAAAATGCTGGAGGAGAGCAAGATAAAGTGACTGAAGCCTGTAATTTTTACCTGAGATTCATTACGGAAGGTTGCAGTTTAACTGGTTAAAAATATACTTGTGGATTCCAACTGCTGTTAGCTTGACCGAGCTCAGTTTATTAGAGGTGTAATGTTTTTTTATGCTATGCAAAAAAATCCAAGTCCAAGATAAGGACTTGAATAAGATGTTCCTGAAAAAAATTCAAACACGAAAAGGAAACCTACAGTGGGTGCCAGCAAGGTCAGGTAGCCCATGAGAAATACACAAAAAAATCTGAGCAGCCAGGGATCAGGTTAAGTAAGCTAAAGCCCTATGACAGAACTCAATCTGTCCGGGAACATCAAAGGCAACAAGAAAAGCTTCTCTATAGGTACAGCAGTGCTAAAAGACGATAAGGGAAATGGGAGTCCTCTCTGAAAGGGAACAGGAGGCCTGCATCCAGGATCTGGAGAAGAATGAGCTACTGAGTGCCTTTTTAATGCCTTGCTCTCATGGACGAATGCTCCAGACACATTGCCCAAGGTTGCAGAAGGCAAAGGTTGGGGCTGGGAGAATGAAGAACCACCTGCTCAAGGGATCTTGTTTGAAACCATCTAAGGAACCTGGGAATCCCAAGCACAAGTCCTTGGGACCTGATGAGATGTAACCATGGATCCTGAGGGAACTGGCAAATGAACTGGCTAAAACTCTATCCGTCATATTTGAGAAGCCATGGCAGTCTGTTGAAGTTTCACTGACTGGAAAAGTGGAAGTAAACCCCCCTTTTTAAAAGGGGAAAAAATGAAGATTTGGGGAATTACAGTACTGTCAGTCTCATGTTGGTGCCTATCCAAGGTCATGGAGCAGATCCACCTGGAAACTATGCTGAGGCACATGGAAACTAAGGAGGTGACTGATGAGAGCCAGCCTGGCTTCGCCAAGAGCAAGTTGTGCCTTACAAAGTCTGTGGCCATCTACAGCAGGGTCCCCAGCACTGGTGGAATGAGGGAAGAACAACTGATGCCGTCTGCCTGGACTTGTGCAAAGCACTGGACACTGTTATGAATGAGATCCTTCTCTCTGAACTCAGGAGTCATGGATTTGTTGGATGGACCACTCAGTGGATAGGGAATTGGCTGGGTAGTTGCAGTCAATAGTTTGATGTCCAAGTGGAGACCAGTGACAAGCATCCTCAGGGGTCTGTGTTGGGATCGATGCTGTTTAGCATCCCTGTCAGCAACATGGGCAATGGGATTGAGGGCATCCTCAGCAAGTTACTGAGCTGTGTGGTGCTGTCCATATGTTGGAGAGAAGAGATGCCATCCAGAGGGACCTTAACAGGCTGGAGAAATGTCACACAGATAATTGTGTGAGTGGGGCACCACTCTCTGTGAAGACAGGGAGTTGGAATTGTTCAGCCTGGAGCAGAGAGGGCTCCAGGGACACCTTGGAGCGCCTTTGACAGCCTGAAACAGCTCCAAGAGAACTGGACAGGGACTTGGGACAAAGGGGCATGCCTTTAAACTGACAGCATGTGGATTTAGGTTAGATGTTAGGAAGAAGCTCTTCACTGTGAGTGCAGGGAGACAGTGGATTGTGTTGCCTGGAACTGGGGCTTCCCCATCCCTGGAAGCATACAAGGCCAGGTTGGATGGGGTTATGAGCAGCCTGGTCTAGTGGAAGGTTTCCTGCTCATGGTACTAGATGCTTTTGAAGATCCCTTCCAATCCAAACCTTTCTAGGATTCATGAATATGGACAGAAGTTAGAGATCTCTTTTTTGACCAGGGGAAAAAAAATATTTTTCAACTCTAGCATTTGAATAATATAATTTATTATTTTAGAAAACAAATTAAAATTATTTAAATTACTAGATTTGTCAATTCTTTTTTCCAGGAATCACAACTGTGCTAACAATGACTACAATTAACACCCATCTTCGAGAGACTCTTCCCAAAATTCCATATGTGAAAGCCATTGACATGTACCTTATGGGGTGTTTTGTCTTCGTTTTCATGGCTCTGCTGGAGTATGCGTTGGTCAACTACATCTTCTTTGGCAGGGGGCCTCAGCGTCAAAAGAAAGCAGCAGAAAAAGCTGCCAGTGCCAACAATGAGAAGCTGCGAATGGATGTCAATAAGGTAAACTGTAATGGGGATGAATCTTTAGCACTTCCCCAGGAAGGCAGACTCTCACTTCTGTCGGACAGTGCTTTAAAATGTAATTTCTTGTAGAAAATGAGTGGAGTTATGACAAGCTTGTCTTAGCTCTGCAGAGCAGCGTGTGTAGCCACCTCAGCAATGAATGCTGCCCTCTAGCCTGGAAAGCTGAATGGCTTGTTTCTAGCATGCAGTCAGTGAAGCTTTACTGAGATGTTTTCTTAGTCAGAATGTAGACTTGAATATGTACTATTTGTTTCCTAAGGAATAAATCCAAAATGATGGCTGTATATTCTAGTAAGAGATGTACGGATCATTGGAACTAAAACGGAAATTTAACCTGCCTTCATAAATCTTTCAGATGAGCTGAATAAGAAAGATTTGCCACAAAAGTGTTTAAAGCTTGACAAGTTTGCATATTTTCAATGTATAATGGCCCAGGATACTATTGACTAAATGAGGAACTTCTCAGAAATAAACCATCAGTGTGCTGTATACTTAATTTTGAATCTAAAAGTGGCCCCCTAGGGATGGAGAATTGAGGCAGAAAAGATATTTGCCAAGATACACACTTCTGGGAAAAGTATCCATTATGCTTAATGAAAATGGGGCACTTATCATAAAGTACTTGTAATTTATCACTTTGACCATTTTGGGATCGTTGTCACATAGTGGCAAATCTGTGCTGAATGCAAAAATATTCTCAGTCTAAAATGTAAAAACTTTCACACACATGCAAAACTGGAAAGTTAAGTAAGGTTGAATTATCTTTGGGGGTTTGGGGTTTTTGGAGAGGGTGAGGTAGTTGTGGGGTTTTTTTTGTCAGGGGAAGCTCTTTGAGTTGTAATTCGTCATGGGAGTCCAAGGAGAAAAAAATCAAACTCAGAATTAAAAAAAAATCTACATTAGAAAAAAACCAAGGGATTATTTGTCAGTTGGAAACTTAAGTTTCATTCAGCCCTAGTAGTGAAATTTCTAATGTTTGTTCAGAACCTCTACACATATAGTGAGCCTGCAGACAGAAGATGATTTTATTCCAAAAATCCATCACACGTTGATAGCACAAAATAGTTTTATAGGTTATAGTTTATAGTCGTTTTAAAAGGAGATTTATATCTCCATGGTTCAGATCTCATCCATTCATTGGTTTACTTACCTTTTTTCTTTTTGATTGGAAGGAAACATGTTTTAATGAATGAAGGCATACTCATAATGATGAGTTTAATTTTGATGTTATATATCATCTTTTAGCATTGTAAAGTTCATGAAGACATTGTAACATGTTTTTTATTTCGGTTGGTGATTTTTCAGCAATGAAAAAAATTGTGAGTTTTTGTTTAATCTGTCAAGATTTTTTTTTATTTTTAAAATTACATTTCACCTAAAAAAATGCTATAAACTACCCTGTAAGTAATTTTGTAAGACTCAACCTGCATTTACCTGAAGTCTTTCCTCTAACATCAATGGAAGTTTAAGATCCACTAGCTGAGGTATATTTTTGTACACTTTGCTTCCTTCACCTGTGGTGTTTTCAATATTCTTGTTCTTACAGTAGATCTTTCAGCTGTGTAACAGAATAGCCCAAGTCCAGTGGCACATTGCTGATCATGAAGAATTTGAAAGCACTAACTGGTATGCTAATCCAATTCGCTTGGCAGAGTAAATTAATTTCAATAACAGTTGCAGAAATTTAGTTTACAGGATTGACAAAAGGTGAACTGTGCAACACAGGTAACAACTTCACATGATTTGTATCTTTTTTATACTGAGCCTTTTAGTTAATGTGCTAGGCCAGCACAGTTAACAGTCCATGGCAGTTCTGCTCTGGTGTCCAGATCCACTCTGGTCTGGTAATCAGATTTGCAATCCTTTAAGCAATAGACACGGAAGCAGATAGGAGAGGATCAGAGAACTTGTCCTACTGTGCAGACACTGCTCTGGGGAGAAGGAAAGGAGCAGACAGCTGCTCTTGTTGTTTGACCAGCAGCGAGAAAACATACTAATTTTTAATGGACCTGAATATTTTATCAATTAAAGAGAGACAAATATTATGTAATTATTTTCACTTATAAGAATCAAAAAGGGGTCTGAACTGCTGAAATTAGTTCAGAAACAGTTTTCCATAAAAACCAACATATTTTAGAAATGGGATCACACACTCTGTCTTTAACTAGGCTCCAATAGTGAAGGACTGGTTTTACAAGGTATGAGTGTTCTTTTGTGATATTATGAGATTCCTCTTCAATCACTATGTGTGATATTATGAATTCATCAGAATCAGATACTATACAGAAGATTGATGCTATGAGGATGAAAACTTCTACACGAAACAACTTCTGTTGTTTTCAATGCACTCAGCACTGACACTGTAAAGGAGGTGGATAAATGGTTGGAACTGCTGTGTGTAGCCCAGCATCTTTGCTTATACTTTAATAGACCGGAAAATCTGTAAGAGTTTTCTTGCAATTCTAACACTCTTGCTTTGGTAACCATCTCATACAGCTTTCAGTCATCAGAAGGTGGTGAGAGCAGAAGTGCTGATCGGTCCTCTCACACCCAGCTGCTTGCAAAATCAAAGCAGCTCCCTTTTATGGTGTTGAATTCTCTTTCATGGACAGATTCCAGGGTGGACACAGGCACTGGTAATCTCTCTATTTTTGCTGAACTCAGAAGTTAGTAGAGAGCCTACTACACATTGTGCAACGGAAGCTTTTTTTCCATGACTGTGGTATCTGCTGAATCCATTGCAATCTCTTCAAGATCTGGTGACTCAGGTGTCCTGTTCTTTTCATTTGAGTGAACTCCATCAGGCTGGCTGCAGAGTTTCCCCATGGCTATTACAGATGAAGCTGTGGCCGAATCTTTCTTTAAATTTCATATCATATTAATATCATCTACACAATATGGTAGTTTGGGGTTTGTTCTGTTGGTTTTTTCTTTGTTTTGTTTTTTAAATTGTGGAGTAGTTTTAGTCAGAAGGCACCTTTAAAGGTCACCTACTCCAACCTCATTTTAATGAGCAGAGTCATCTTCAGCTAGATTTGGTTGCTCAGGGCACCATCCAGTGTGATACTGGATCCCTGTTTCCAGGGATGGGGCATCCACCACCTCTTCCACTGTTTCATAACTCTCATTTAAAAAAAAAAAAAATATCTTCCATATATCTAGTCTGAATCATCAAATAAGATACACTCCATTTTCAAAGACTGTTGATCTGTTTGGGGTAATGGAAAGGTAGAGAAGGAATTGGGCCTGTATCTTGATTTGCTTCTTGGATACTGAAACATGAGTAATAAAATAATGTAGAAATTTAAAGAACATAAAACTCAAGAAATATTCAGATTCAATTACCAGCAGATACATTGCCACAGACTTTTAAAATAATATTGGACTTGCTTGATTTTATTTGCAGTGAGTTTAGATAAAAAAATAGCTGTGAATATCATCATTCCACTCTTGAAACTTCTCAAGCTGCATTTAGCAGTTTGTTCCTTTAGTCTAACTCCTCATCTTTTGCCTTGTCAAGACTAGTCGTTCTTCCTGTAAACAACCATATAGTTTCTTGCAGGTAAATCAATGGCTTTCCTCTTACTCTAGACATCATTCATTTATTTGAGATAGCATTCATGTAATTCCCTCATCTTTCTTTACAAGTTTTTAATCTCATGTCATGAAATGCCTTTCTTGCCTTGGTAGTCTCAAGTTTCTTACTCTTTTCTGTTCTGCCTGGCACAGTGCTGCAGGTGTATGTAAGGATAGGTACACTGGGACTGTCCAATGTCTGCTTGAGGATCTAGCATGTCACAAACTGTGGTATGTATACTTTAAGCCAGCCTTTTTATTCTGTAAAAAAACTTTTGTATTTCAGATAAGAATGTTGATGGTCATCAGTGTCTTTTTGGTCTTTCACATTTCATCAGTCTTCATACTAATATTGTCTGTGCTTCTTCAGGACGATTAACAGATACATTAAAATACAGGGCCAAGCTCCAGCCTCTGGCTTCCCAATATCATTCACCTGTCTTCCTGTGGGTAATTGTACATGCATCTGGGACATGTTATCTCTTCTGTTTTAAGGTAATGTACCAAAGGCTTTACTGAGATCCATGAATCATATCTTTTTGTTCAGAAGCAACATACAAAAGTTCTAGCAGGATTTGTCTAGAAGCCTCCATGAGCCTTTTTTTTTTCCTTTCCATTGTAATTTGGTTTTTTGTTTCCTTTTGGGATAGAAGGGGGCTAGGGGAGGAAAACGAGCTACTGTCATATAACTCTTCACATTTTCTGCCTATGAAGATTGGCTTTATCTCCAAGAAGATCATTTACCTAACCACAATTAGAGTGTAGAGCCTGGTACAACTGCAAATGATTTCTTATGCAGATCCCCGGCCATTTTGATAAGTTTCAGTTCTGTTATGAGAGCTCAGATAATGAGTTTCTTGATGCTCTCTCAAGAGCTGATTTATTCCCCTTAAATTTTTTTTCCAGAATCCAGGAGTCAAGTTATTTTTTATTAATTTTTAAATTTACTCTTAATTTGTTGTTTCTAATAATTTTATTTTGGATGTTTCCATCTTGGAACTCTTATTTAGATGGACTTGCTGATACTGACCATTGTGATGAGTCTGATATATCTTTTAGGCTTTTGCTCTCTGATCACCTGCCGAGTTCTATATTTTCCATATGTTCTCCTGTGTTGCTAAATTTCCTGTCCACCAGCTGCTGTTATGTCTATTGAATTCTATTGCTGTTTTTTCTAAAAAAAAAAAAAAAACTACTTAGTTGCTCATCTGACTCATTTGATCCAAGGTACTGTGTACATTAATTGACTACTCTCGTGGCAAAAGTAGGGTGAAAATGCTTTTCAATATCAATTAAATCTGTCTTTGTTATTCTGGATAGATCAGAAAACCTCTATTAGAGTGGTAAAACCAGGACTGTCACTTTAAAGATCATGGTAAATTAATGGCTGACTCTCTTTCCTCTGTAAAGAAGTGCTTCTTCCACCTGTATGTTTGACAAGAGGTGATTCCATGGGAGAGCAGCTGTGTGTCATCCTCTTCCCCAGCATCAGGGGCTGATATGTGTCAGGCAACAGAGATGACACTCACTGTGAGTATTGGGAACACTTCCTACATGAAGATTCTCATTAAAGGAACAGCTACAGATGTATCTCTTTACCGAGGTCCTGGTCAGTCATTTCTTCAACATCATTATTGCTTCCTCACCAGGCTATTACCTAGAAACAAGATATGATACTTCCTTTTTTCAACTCAGATATCAAACCTTACAGAGGCCTTACCACATAATGATTTGGTGCACCTTTCTTCCATGTCTAGTCCTTCTAATTTTTTACCTGTATGTCATTCAGCTAGTGTTTGAGTTCTTTCTAAATTTTTTTTTCTTTACAGTAAATCATCTAGGTTTCTAAGAGTTAATTACTGCAAATTAACATTCCCTATCTAGAATTTCTTAGCTATGTTATTTCAAATTATTTGATTTGCCACTTTGCAGAAGCAGCATTATGTTTTGCATAATGTAAAATACATGTAAATACATCACTAAATGTGGTTTTAGATTGGATGCAGTTGCAGTAATCGCTAAAGTCTACATGTGTCCAACTTGGCTTAAAGCGCAGAGAATGCTCCAATACACAGGCAATATACCTGAAGTACATGATAACATAAGTCACATAAATAAAACTGCCTTTAATTTTGTAATCATACTGGGTTATTGTGAGCAGTAACACAGCAATTTCCCTCTGGGAAAGAGCAGAAAAATGTCAGCATATTATGCAATGCTTTGTAAAACTGTTTATACAGATTTATTCAGTCATTTTCTTAAAATAAATGGGAAGTGACATTTCTAACCTCTGCATGTTTAGATAAGGTTTCTTTCCTGAACACAAACACTTTTTAAAATATACTAAGTGTATTTTTAAAACAATGAGTAATTCTAAACTCAGACCTCTTTGTATTACGTAAGGTATGCAGTCAGCACACCTGAAAGGGACAGTGCACTGCTGCTCATAATGCAAATTATGAACAGGGAAAGCTGTCAGACTAATGGCATTTTTTGATCCAAAATTTGGGTACCAAGAACATGGAATGTTAATATGATAATGAGTTTAAACACATATTAATAGATTTGAATACAATAGAAGTGTTCTCGAAAAATTAATGAAGGGCTTAGGGAGCTAAGAAGGTTTAAACAAATACGAAATAATTGCAAGTCTTTGCAATTCATTGCCCTCCTGGCCCATTGTTGTTATATCTGGATTAGCACAGGGCTTGCGAAAGGAGGTGAGATGGCAAGGCAACAACAAATAGAGACTTAACCTGCCCTTAAATGCACTCAGTAACTTCCCTTCAAGTTGTCTCAGCTGCTATCCTTTTTCATACAGCTTTTGACCAAGGGAAGGAATCTGACCAAGTTTAGCTGGTGAAGTTTAATAGTTTTCCTCAGATCTTTCATTCTAAGGGAGCTCCGTTGTGTTATCAAGAGCTTTGAGAGAAATAAGAGCATGCAATTACCTGTTTCACAGGTGATTACACCTCCTTTTTTCAGCTACACAACTGGTAGGCTGAGGATGAACTGGCAGTTGAGTAATCTGGCAGGGAAATGGGCCCCCACAGCATCCTCCTTTGCTAGATGCCCACTTTCAGATTCACTGTCTAATGCAGGGGTTCTCTTGGAGCAGGGAGACCAAGAACTTTCTAGTCCATTGTGCCAGAAATGCCCTCCATTGCAGCAGCACACTTGGCAATGGCACAGTCAGCCCAGGTGCTGGTGTGCTACCTTTCATTTCCCATGACAGCTTCCAAACTTCTTTTCACCACTTTACTAGAGAATAACTGGAAGAGCCTGTGTAATTTTTTTTCATCTGTCATATCCATAGATGTCTCTAGAAAAGGATGGGTGAATTAGATGGAGGAGCATGTTAACCTGAGCCAAAGTGAATGCACTGATCTGTACCTGTGGCTTTTTGCAGCTTGAGATGGCTTTCAGTGCACTGCAAACAGACAAGGTCACTCTCTTCAATTTTCAGGCTGCGGTGTGAAGATGCATTAGCAGGGCTGTAGGCCCGAGATAATAGACCTTGCTCCAAAGCAGAGCTCCAAAACAATTAGGCTTGACTAATGCCTTTATTTCCCCACTGATTTACTGCTGGCTTGCTGCTGGCCTTTTCAGTTCATAGCAATATTTGTTCATTTCTATCTGAAGAAATTACATAATGCATCTTCAGGGAGAAGAAACTATTGCAAAGGTACCTAAAGCCAGTCAGTACCTATTACATAGAATGGCACTTTATACCCTATGGACTAGAGATACGTCTAGTATGAAACATGAGTAAGCATATAGAACATGTTTTCAACAAGATGTAAAAACTTTTGCGGAAAAGAGGATTTTTAAACCAGTTGTATGCACAGACTCAGTTAATAAACTGAACAGGATAATAAAACACTAAGGCTACAGGAAACTCTTAACGTTTCGGTCTCAAATCATTACTGCTCTATATTGCTGGATCTAATGCTGCCACTGTGTAGATGCCAGTGAAAGAATTCATCCTCTTTCTCTCCAAGGAGAGTTTTCCTTTTGTTTGTAGGTAAAGCTGCACAAGGACTGATGGTTGATCCAGGATCAGAAGGTATTCCTTACACAGCAGTTTATTGAAGGACATGTAACAAAGTAGGCATGGATTATAAAAGCTTAGCCTTTCTCCTAAATTTTGATTCCTGCATTCTCAAGGAACAGCTTGCATATGAAACAGTCAGCAATGCACTGGGTGTTTGGCCAGCATCTTTGTGTTTCATCAAACCAGAGTTTGGATAGAATTGAAATTTGAGGAGGTTTGTTTTAGCTCACAGCATTTTGCAGAAGCAGTCAGAAGGTGATTTTCCATGATCTGTACTGGTATTCCACATGACATCTGAATAAAGGTCAAGTCAACTGCATGAGGCTTTTTTTCTCCAGTTGCACTCCTTTGAATGCCATATTTAATTAATGTAGGATAAGTGTATGCCTGTTTCAAGCATATTCTCCCCTTTGCTTTTGTACTGCATCTACAGCCTGTGACCCTGAGCTGAACACAATTTTTTTTTTTCAAAAAAGAAACCCTTAGTGCAGTTTAGGTCATTGTATCAAGTTGTGAAGAAATAAGACACAAAAAAAGAAAAATTGTGTACAGTGAAGTAGAAGAAATGTGTGTAGGTACAGTCCAGAAGGTGTGTCTGGCTAGGGAATTTGGTGAATTGATTTCCTGAAACACATCAGCTCTAAAGAGTTTGTCAAGAGTTTATTCAGTGGCCAGGAGCTGGTAAATTTCCATCCAAAATGTAAGCTGTAACTGCAAGTAGTATGTGCTAGAGAAGCTAACCTAGTTGTGCTCATGAATTTTGAGATCACGGGATTATGTACTCTTGGATGTCACTAGGTGGCAAAAATATTTTTATGCTGTTATAGAGTGACATTTTGTCAGTCTATTTATATGGAAACACATTCTAAAGACTCCATCCATTTAGATGCCTTTGGACGCATCCATTTAGACATGTGAAAATTGAATACTTACTTTCTTATTTTTTAAAAGCTGTTAGGGTTTGTATTGCTTACACATATGTTAAATTTAGTGAAACAAACAAGCTGGCCTGTGAAGACCTATGTTTCTTGGTAAACTCACTTAGTTACAAATTGCCACTGCTTTCCCAGAATTCTGCTTATGGTAAAAGATGGACACCAGGACTTAGTTTTGTGAAATTTAGGAAAATATTAGGTAGGTAGATTGTTAAGATGATGCCTAAAGTTAAATATGTGTATGTAGAGAAAATACATGTTTATATGTGGATATATCTTTTTTACTCCTTAGAAACTAATTTTAAGAATACTTCAGTAATGACAAAGGATTGTAGAAGATGGAATTCTATGTCTTTTTATATTGTTATGTCTCTATTGCTCTTTTAAGTGTTAGAGGCTTGAATATAGTTTTCTTCCCCATATAAAAAATTGTTGAGACTTCTCCCTGAACTCAGTGCATCTTACAGCTGTGTGCAAAAAGCTCTACATACCTGTCCTTGCTCATGTTCTCAAAATAACCTCCATGTTCTGGTAATATGGTTTTTAAAAACTTAACACTTGTGGCCTGAAGGAAGCAATAGTAAAGGTCACAGAACGTTAATCAATATGATTTTTTACATATGGGGTTTTTTTGACAATTTTCTATCCATGTATTTTATAAGTATTCAAAATATAATATGTTTAACTAAGTGAACTCAAGTTTGATTGAAATGTACAGACACAAAAAGCCACCACTTTGTGAATAAAACTATAATCTAGTTTTTATTTTCCCTAGAATTAATGCATACACAAAAACAATTAACTAGAATACAATTTTTTAAAATTATGCATAATCTTGGTATATCTTTTGCATGTATGAAAATTTACTCAGAATCAGATTTTAAATGACTAACCATATCTTGGCAAGAAAGTTTCTTCATTCTTGTCACTCATTTTGAAATGAGTAACAAAATGTTAGACTCTCCCCTGAAAGCAGACTGTCAGTGTACAAGTAAATCATGCAGGAACTTTTTAATTTAGTCAGTTTTTGGGGGTTTTTTTCATTATTTCAAAGCAGATGACTTTTCATTTTAATATTGTCAGAACTACTCCTCTGAGCCTTGCAGTATCTATAGCAGTGGAACTGTCTCTGTTTCAGGCTTCTAAATCAGCACTGAACTGATCATATTAAATACTTTTCTGGATATTTTTTAATTTGGACATTTGTTATAAAATGTTAGAAATTCATCTTTCTTTTCTTTGTAACAAAGTGTTCTCAGTGATATTTTCTGTACAAAAATCTCAGGAGTTTTCTTTTAGTTGTATTGTTGTTGTTGAATTAGGTGCACTTTCTCTCCAGAGTTTTATCCTTGGACCTGTTGCTGTCTCTGAACATGTTTGTATTTGGGCTGGGCCCGAGAATTATGTCTTCCCCAAAACCACAAGCCTAAATCTGTTGACAAGTGAGTATATCATGGTCAGATGGATGAAACTGGTAGACTGCCGTTCAGTCCACCCACTCTCGTGATAAGGATGTGCTGTATAGTTCTTTGCACATTATATGTGGCTTCAAACAAGAAAAACAACATCTTTAGTATATTTTAAAGAAGCTGTTCTAGAGAAGCAACTTAACAACCTTATTTTTACCACCTAGTTCATATTTCAAAAGCATAACTATATCCAAATTATACCCTAGAAATTTTGCCAGTTGTTATAAATTTGTGTTCAATGTGTTTTTTATCTTTCATTACATTTTCTTATATTATCAATTTTGCTCTTTTTCTGTAGTAGATTTTTGATGCTAGATATATCTGTTGAATTTTATTTTGTAAGACACCATAATGAGAGACCTATGATTGTCATGAATGCTTGCTAAAAATTTGCTTTTATTTATCACAGATGGAAGCAAGCAGTTTTAAGATGCAGGTTCATCTGATGTATTCTTCATTTATATTATCTTCAAAAAAGTAATTTTATACTTCTAAATGTGATTGTATTTTTTAAAGGAAATAAGAAATAGCTTTATCAGAGCAGTATTACTAAGACTCTGGACTGCCTAACACCTTGGGTTTTGTGAAACAGTAGGATTTAAGCTGTTGTTAAGTGCTACCCCAGAAGTCTTCTCTTCCAGTTCACCTGCCTCTGCTTCCTCCTGAATGACTTGGTCGTAAAAAAATTGTTGCTGAAAATTGTATTTGAGAAGACGTTGATATAAACTTCAAGCTTATTGGATTCTGTGCAGCGGTTTGAACATGTTCATAATTCATGGGTTTTATTCAAATGCCATCTGACCAAAGATGTTTTAACCTCTCACATTTTATCTGGGCACTCATTCTTTAGTGCCTTAAATACAGAATCCCATGTTTAAGTTAAGCATACCAAGAGGAAGTTATGTTTTCAACCATTTCTCCAGAATCCTAG
The DNA here is from genome assembly GCA_013400315.1 of Bombycilla garrulus. Classification (NCBI taxonomy): domain Eukaryota; kingdom Metazoa; phylum Chordata; class Aves; order Passeriformes; family Bombycillidae; genus Bombycilla; species Bombycilla garrulus. The sequence goes on from VXBU01007974.1 coordinate 3,673,322, forward strand.
AATACTTTCAACTAACTAATTGATGCTGTACTAGAGATAATGATCAGGAAGTCACATATATCGGAAGGTAAAAATGGATGTCTAGAAACTGATTTACAAGTATTTAGAGCAATGTTAAACCTCCATGTTCAGATCTTGTCTTTTTCCTCACCCTCTTTTTTTTTTNCCCCCCCTCTTTTTTTTTTTTTTTTTTTTTTAACTCTTACAGGTTTTTTGCAGGGGGCAGGGTGTGCTTAGATTTTTAGTCTTTAAAAGGTCAAGGACCTGAAGAAAATCCTTCTGTAATTTTTAGAGTTTCTCTGAATTTTCTGACCTGAAACCAAATGAAGAAACCTGAAATTATATATCTACCCAATTTTACTGTCCTCTAACTGCATTCTTTACAGCCTCACCCAAATCTCAGGTGTATAACAATGCATGCTAGCCTGGTTTCATATACAGTAACTACAATACTAGCAGTAAATTGAGCTTTGTACAGACAGTGGAAATGCAGTGTTTGTTGCATTGTTAAAGACATATGTCACATATGGATATTTTGAAATGTTAGGCATTTGTGTCTTATAAATTTCTATAGCTTTATCTCAGCAGATTGGCTTATCATGTCAAAAATACCATTATAGCTTTAGGCAGGTGTCCTTTGAAAATCATTAATTGTTTTTTCATCTAGAGTGAGCCCAGCAGTAGCTTACACAGGGCTATCTACCTCCCACCCATTGCCTGTGCAGTCAGGGCTGTCCCCAGAGCTCAGCTGTTCCCACTCAGCAATTCAGACCTTGCTGATGAGGTGGAAGATCCCTCTTACACATGAAGTGCACATCATACTTCCACCTGATCTTGCTAAAGCTCCTGTGACTAGTCAGGAATGGAATGTTACTGGTTTTCCAAGCAAACCTCAGCTTTTAAGAGGTGGGAAACTGTGCTATAGATAGTAAGGTCTTTATCTGTAACAAATTAAATTATATATCTAGACATGTCATGCAAGCCTTCATTGAGAAAGGGATCTTTATTTCTGTCTTCATTTCTTAAGAATGTCACTTTTCAGGACATATAACTGCTAAATTTCAGGTTTTAATCTTTGTAATAGACTGGGTACTTCATGGTTTAGCTCAGCAGATTTTGTTTTTGTCTAATGGCAACTCTACTTAACAGAAAGATATTTCTTTTCAATTTACAACTGTTTTGTTTCCAAGGGGTTTTCTATCAGGAATTCCATCCCTACTGTCTATTTTATACACACATTCTGAGCCACTCTACCATAATATGAGCTGTCAGTTCCTGCCTGTAGTTGAAAGTAATAGGTGAAAATGATCAGTGTATGAGAAAGGAGAAAGGCCAATATTATATTTTTTTATTCATCGGTATAAATTTCTCTTGTATTATAAAGCTGTGTTTGGCAGAACAACAAAGCATAATCACCAAGGATCTGATTTACTGAAAGTTAATTATTTCAGAGGTCTGGTCATCCTTGGAGGATTCCTAATGAATGTGTGTGGGAGTTGTAATTTCCTTGTATTTTACAGTTGCTAATGTATTATTCTAAGAGGAATTCCTCAAGAAAGCCATCATTTTGGATTTTCTAGGTATCAGGAAGAATATATAATGGTAACAAGTCTATGCTTTCCTCTGTATTCCCTTTGTTCGAGACCATCAAAAAAGTCATGGCCGCTTTCAAGGCTCCAGAGTCAGCTTTTCTTCTGTCTGACCTGGACCTATAAATGAATCATTTACATCATATATTTTGTCGTTCACATTTAAGTCTGATTTATAAAAACCCTAGTGTCTTGCATGGTTGCTGAGCTCCGGTCATTTCTCCTCCACCTGTGCCTTCACCTTTTATTTCCATAGTACTTGCTGCTGCTTTTTCTTCATCTTCATCCTCCCTTCCTTTCTCGTCCTGGGAATTTCTCCATTAAGTTTGAACTTTCCTGTTCACCATAAAGAGTCTAGTTCTATGGTTGAACAATCCTTCAGCACCAAGAGATCTTTTTAACCTTCCTTCACCTCCTTTTGAAACCACTTTTATACTTACTTTCCCCCAGAATAATTTTAATAGTTGTTTTCATATCATCATATCTTCCTTGGTCAAATGACCAGTTGGAAAAAATACATTTACATCACAACATTATGTTACCTTGAGGAGCAGAGCAAGGCAGTAATAGCACCTCTGAAGCCAAAATGTACCTATGCTAATTATTGGCTTAGAGGTCTCTATATATTTTAATTACTTGTCCTACTATTATCCTACAGTGCTTTAATTTTAAATGAAAGATAATAGCTGCCTTATCTCTAAGGAAACTGGTCTTGATTTTATTAACTTACAGGACAGAAGAATAATTGGCACATATCATTGTCCAGAAATGTATTCAACAAAGGTATCTTTCATCATTTTCTAATGTTTTTATCCTCAGAGACGTAAAATTCAGGTCTTGACCTCTTATGGTCATTAAAGATCCCATGGCACTTTTTTACAGCGTGGTCATCTCAACCCCCAGCACCTGGCCAAATACCAATTTATGTAACTGTTCCGCTTACCCAACATTCCCCACCACCACTCACCCACCCCATAGTTTCAATTGGCTACAACATTCTCCATTTCCTCAACTAAAATAAAGTGTGTTCTTCTGCACTGTCAGTCACCACATTTCACCTCAGAGGTGATTGTGCTTCACTGGGAAGTGAAGTGGTTCTTCTTTGTGATGCTTGTAAAGCGCTTTGGGATCCTTTTGAATGGGTGGTGCTGTTTACAATAAATGTAGTTTCCTGTCATTGTATCTCAGGCGTCACTTCGTTACAAAAGCATGTTTTAGTTAGAGTTGGGCGAATCTACTTGGTGGAAAAAAAATTCCCAGCTCTCCCAATCTGACATGGAGCCTTTTGACATAGGTTGAAGAGTTAGCTTCCTCCCTTCCTTCCCTCCCTTCTTCCTTCCCTTCCTGTTCCTTTGGGTCAGAGATTCAAAATATCATTAAAAAATGCATTTATTCTTATGGTCAATTCATTACCCAGATGCAGGAGGGTCAAATTAGTGCTCAAGAAACACCTGAACTTTGTGGTGTTTACCTTGGTACTGTAACACTTGAAGATTCGCCCATCACTAATATTTACTGTATTTTGCATTATTTCTTCTGAAAAAGTCTTAGAGTATTGAAAAGTGCTGTGCTTCAACTCTGATACAAGTGTAATTATGTACAGAAAACATTTTTCCCTAGGAGATAGTTTAGAATATTGCTCAGTGTTTTTTCTGCCCAGCATCACTAACCTTACTAACTGCTTCCAAGATTATCAGACATCTGCAGCATTTTGCTGCATTAAGAAAAAAAGTTGACTAGAGTGATATCACGTCTCTGGAACATGTCTGTGTCTAACTCTAGCAGACTAAAATGGCTTTTCTTGCATGTCTATTGCACAGAATGTATGCAAATATGTAAAGAGCACTCAAATTTCTAATATCATTGCAGATCAGAAGGATAAAATGCTTTAAGTAGATTCATCCTAAGAAGATTTAAGATGTGAAAAAAATTGTTGACTCTAAAATCTTTACAAAAATACTATCCTAGAATGCACAAGACTGAGGTGAAAATAACCCATGCTCTGAGCTAAGGGGTAAACCCATTACATTAGTGGATGTTATATCAAGCTTCCCCCGATGTCACTGGAAGTAAAACTTCTCTTCTTGAGGTTATATGAAAATACAGAAAATGTAGTTTCCAAGTGAGTTTGCACCCCTCATGTAGAAAACTTACCTCTTTTGATTTTAGACATTTTTGGATCAATGAATGCTAAGTGCCTGTAATTAATTGTTTTCTTTTTAAGACCCTGAGAGTCTAATGATTGGTCTGAGATCTAATAATAAAAACGAGTTTTACCCTTTCGTTATACCCCAAAAATCACAAAAAAATTCCAAATAAAAACTCTCACTAGAAAATAATGTTTGAAATCCATCTTGAGAAGTTTCATAGATTTCTTTGAAAACTTTTGCAGATATATGCTTTTGTTGGAATTAAAACAGCAGAATACTACTTTTAGCTTAGTTTTGTCCAATGCAGATGAGAACTGATTTGATGATCTTCATGGATAGGAGCAGTGTTCCCTCACTATGCTCGGTGTCATGCTAGAGGGTTCTTAAAGGAATTTTTCTTGAGTTCCAGCTCAACTTTGCAGTTTTTCCAGTGCTTTTCAAGTAAAGATTGATTTCCCTAACACACTAGGAATTTCAAAAATTTCATGTGGCTTTGATGAAAAGCAAACAAAAATTAAAGCTTTTGTGTTTCACATTGAGTCATGGAATTTGATTTATGACTAAAATATAATGAAACTAGAGGGGTGCAAACTCACGCAGATCGGGGGAAAAAAGTGAGAGAGAGGGAAATCTGTCATCTCAGACACACTGGTTTTTGTGCATCACTTGAACAGATGTAATCACTCAAATGACAGTGTTTCAGTAGGTCCAAAGTACCTTTGTGAGCATCTGATACTGTTTATGGGGTGCTGCTAAAAAGCAACTGGTTTAAAGGCAGTTTTCTCATCTTGCCATGGTAAATGTTATGTAGGGGGTTTAATAATGGCAAATACAGTCTGCACTGGGCAGTGCAGAGGTACCTGCTGCTGACAGCCAGGTTCTAAATATTACGGAATATACTAATACCCTGATATTGTTTAGAAATCCACAAAAGTCACACTTTTTGCACTTTGAGAAATAATCACAGAATATATTCTATACATGATTAATGAACAATGTGGCTGAGTTATTCTGAAAGGAGCTCTGGGTCAGTTTTTTCTCTTATTTGGCCTGGAGTATATCTGCACTACCATCACTAATTCAGTGAAATTATTTAGCTTCTCATTAGCGGTTTTTGTTTTTAAGTACTTTTAGTTAATTATAATGTGTTATCACACAATTCAAAATACATGCTTAGAGGGAAGGCTGAGAAGAATTAGAACTTCCTAAATAACTTTTATTTGTTTTCTATAAATGGATTATTTTTTAAATCTCCTACTACACTCCAGATCTTCTCCAGATTGCCTAAGGGTGGAATTTGGTTCCTTATCTTTGAAATCCTCTTGGTGGTCTAAGGGGTTTCTCTACAGTATTGCTTTAATATTCTTTTCACTGAATTGCCTTTAAAGAAAGCATAGTAGCTAAATCTACCCATTGAAACAACTGTTCAATGTACATTTGATGTGATTACATTCTGCATATCCTTTTCCTTGCTTGAAATTGCAGATCTCTGCTATTACAGCAGCATAATACAGCATGCACTGTATTTATGAAATTTATTAGTACTGGGGCATGGAGTTAGACTATGCCATTGCCTTTCCCCAAGTAACCAGCACTTCTGTTTGGAATATGGGGACCTAAAATGTGATTCTCTTGTGCAGTGCTCTGTACCTCATTCATAGAGGCAGAGAGTCCTCACGAATAGAAGTTTATGTCAGAGCTAAAGCTTTCATTTGAAAGAAAATCTAAAACAAAGCAGATCCTTTTCCATTTGATTTCCTTCCAAAACCTCTGAAAAGTTCAATATTTGCCCCAGATATCCTACTCAGTGGCAGAGTCCCAATTTCAGGAGCTGAGTGCGTTCTCTGTTCCCAGGTATTGCTTGTGCTTGCTGAACATCGGGTCAAGGGAAATGCCATTTACCACATTATACTGTACTGGCCCTATTTCTCCTTGAGGTCACAAATAAGTGATAATAACTATAATCACAGCTATGCTTAGAGTCTTTTAGGCTCACATCCAATAAATTAGTATCATTAGATATAGCCTTTACCAGCATGGCTTCAGTTTGCAACCGACCGGGCTTCCCTTCTCTCCTGCTAAATCTGCCTTCTTATTTTTTACAGATGGATCCACATGAAAACATTTTGTTGAGCACGCTCGAAATTAAGAACGAGATGGCCGCCTCTGAGGCTGTGATGGGGCTTGGGGACCCTAGGAGCACAATGCTGGCCTATGACACTTCGAGCATCCAGTACCGCAAGGCCGGCTTGCCCCGGCACAGCTTCGGCCGCAACGCCCTGGAGCGGCACGTGGCACAGAAGAAGAGCCGGCTACGGCGGCGCGCGTCCCAGCTGAAAATCACCATCCCTGACTTGACTGATGTAAATGCCATAGATCGATGGTCGCGCATTTTCTTCCCTGTCGTTTTTTCCTTCTTCAATATTGTCTATTGGCTTTACTATGTGAACTAAGAAACAAAGCCACGCAGGAAGCAAGAACTGGATTTCTCTTCAAATCGGTTGTACAGCCAAAAGTGGGACTTGGAAAAATTCTATTCAGGACAAAAAGTTATTTTAAAACACCTTAGTTGCTGGCCCACTCTATGGTCTATTTTTATAACATTTTGGTTGTATCTGCTAAACCGTATACATGTTAAGTTGCAGTATGGACATATCCCCTTATCAAAACATAAGTGCATTTTGAGTGTAAAGGCAAATTGGGTTTTGAAAATCACTTCTGTTTCATTGTCCCTCAGTCCTTCTTATTTCCTTTTTTTTTTTCCTCTTTTTTTTTTTTTTTCTCTTTTGTAATGGCCATTTGAGTTTAGTGGTACAAATTATAGAGCAGCATTTAAGAAACAAGTTTTAATTTCAACAGCAGTACATGCCATTCTAGGGAAAGTGCATATCCAAGGCATGCATATACACTTAGGAGAGTGTACTGAATGCTTATGAATCACATACACTTTACTTTTTAAATGTGTAAACTTGAAAACAAGTAGTGCCTATCATCTTTCCAAGATGATGATGGTCAGAGGTTTCCCAACCATATTCAGGTATTTCCTTTTATTTATTGAAAGAACTGAACCTTTGGCTGATAATATTGAGGTTGGGTGTTTGCACAGAAGCTGAAGCAAGAAGCACTAGTTTGTATTTTAAAGAAAGAACATATACTCCCAGTCACAGTGACTGTGTTTGGGATCAATAGAGGAACGAAGGGAAAGTATAAAAATGCATCAGCACTGAATGGGTAGATGCTGCTGGGTTGTGTTGAGGGAAGGGAATCTGTCCAAAGTGCCAAAATTGATTGCCCAAATAGTAATTCTGTAGATGGCTGAGGGAAAACAGTGGTGCCCTGCCTTTCTCTAGGGCAGGGAGAGCGAGAGAGCAATTACAAAGTGCAGGGGCAAGGAGACAGGAGGCTACATATACCAAGGGTGTGTGTGTATATCTCTGTATACATGGTGCAGGTGAATGTTGTCAGTTGTACACACCTCAGTCTGAAATAGTCGTGTGGAGTTGTGTGATTTCTTCCACGTTTTCATCTTTCCAGCATTATGCTTCCTGCTATTGGTGAAAGGTTCTGTACCTCTTTCAGCAGTCAAGATCTGAGCATCTGTATTCCTGCACAAGAGGTACTGACAGGGTGTTTTCTCAGTCTGGATTAGACAATACCATTTCACTTTTTTGTTTTCTTTAATGCATTGTTCTAAAGGAAAGAAATTCATAGCAATCACTTTAAGAGTTTAAGTACACTCCTGAATGCTTCCTGCTTTAGGGTGATTTCAGTTGAAAAACAAGAAAATTTTCGTTTTTCTTTGGGAAACTTCTTGAATTAAAAGGTTGAGTTTTTTTCATTCCATTGAGCTTTATTTTTACAGGCAAAATAGAATAGAAAATATAATTTAGACAAAAAAAATTGTCACTTATTCCACTGTGGAACTTTTTTTGTAATGAAAACAGCAGTCACAAGAACTGTATAAAAAGTAAAAATTCTTGATATCTTTTACTAGATCAGATCCCCAATATTGCTTGACACAATGTTTTAAGAAATAAAAGCCACATCTGTTGCATCCATACTACCTCTCATCGGTGTACAATTCTTTGAAAGAAACTAGAGTCTAAGCACTTTTTCAGGGTACTAAAAAAAATTCTTTAAAATATTTTTCCTAGAATATTTTTTTAATTTTTTTGTTCTTACTGTAAAAGAGTAATTTTCTTACAAGTTTCTGTGGTTTTATTTTTGGTTCCCCCTCCCCCCCAGTTTGACAGTGAATGACACTAACAGGAGGAGAATAGTTCTTGGAACAAATAGGCAAATATTCTGACTTTCTTTTTGAGCACTTCATATGCTTATATCTGGTTCAAATAAGAGAGGATAGTTTTGGAGCCTGGGATGGGATTTGCAGTAAACCTACCCACCAGGAAGTTGTGTACATTTACACACTGCCTCCAGGCTCAGACTCTGCAATATGTAGAGACAGGTTTTCCTCATGTGATTAACTTTCCAAGTCAAAATTTTGCTCTTTGTTCACGTACTTAATTTGTGACTGCATTTCATGCATAACGCAATAACCTTTGTAGATGCACTTGGGATTTCAGCTGATACATATGAGTCATGTTGGATTTTTTTCCCAATTTTAAGAAATGGAGCATATCAAAATTCAGTATTTCTCTTCAAAGTCTGTTCTCTAAAAATTATATTAATTTTCTTAAATGAAAGCAGTCTTAGAGTATTCTTCTGTACAAGCCTTTCTTTCATTGCAGAAATTGCTGACAGCTCCTTTTATTGTTTCACAGAAGCAGAGTGTGACTGCAGGGAGCTCACAGCCTGTCTGTGGTTGATACACATCAAATATAAAACCTTACAGGGAATATGTTGACTCTCTGCATTGGTAACTGCTTCAGCTATTACAAAAACCACAGAGATCGAATCCTGGAACTGCACATTCACTTTTCTGAAGCTACAGTACAAGCCATAATGCTCTCTGATTTTGCTGTTCAGAGAGTGAAAGAAAATGTTTGGTTTCTGCTCAGGTGTCACTAGGAAAGATAAATATCTGTGGGGAAGGAGCACTTTTGCTTTTACTATGTTCTTCTGGCTATTAATGTGATGTATAAAATTAGTGAAAGAGAAAGATTCTACCATTTTGTACTAAGGCTTAACACTGTGATATAAAAAGGTGGGAGTGAGAAAGGTTGGTGAGGCACTATCAAGGAAAAAGAATAACTCGAGCCCAAGGTAAGCACTTACTCCTGAGATACTTGAGTGAAAGTGGGAAATTATGCCAACCTACACGAGATGCAGGGTTTGCTATGTGTGCTACCCTCCAGGTAAATAGAATAAATTTGCTTTTACTTTAGAATTGACCGAAAATTAATGTTCTAGATATTTTTAATCATGTTAATTGTTGTTGGTTTCAATAAACAAAATAGCAAAATTAATAATTTAGATGAAACTTGTAATATAATTATAGTTGCACATTTTGTTGTTCTATTTGACATAATAGCCAGCAATTAAGGTGTTTTTCATCTTTGCGAAATTCATGGGGGAATTATGACTATAACATGGCACAGTTTTAATGAAATCTTTGAGATCAATCTGTAAATATATACTGTACATGACTGCTAGTAAGTATGATACACATTTTCAGAACTGAAAATTCATGCAACATATTTCTGTGTTTGCATAAGGAATGTTGTTTCTATCCTACTACAGTTCAATGACTGGGAAGAAAGACTCAAGCAATGACATTGTGACCATTTCTTTTCTCATTCCCAGGGGAGGAAAACAGTGTCCTAGATAACAGCACATGGCAGAGTTCTTCAGAGAGTTCTTACATTCTAATAAAAAAAAAGACATAAAATCTGTAAGGTACAAAAGCACAATGCATAGAGAAAATGAGTGGCGGTCTTACACCTGGGGAAAATATCCTGTTTATTTCAGAAAAACATGCATTAAAATGAAACCTCAATCTGTTTTCACTATATTTATTAGACTGTGTTCCAATCCTATAACACAGTGCTAAACATAAGGGAAGGGATGTGAAACATTATCCAGCTGTATGTGCATATGGACGTACCCCCACATGTCTGTATGGACATATGTGTGTATATATACACGTGCTGAGTATATATATATATGCACACACATTCACATGTTGATGTGTTAAAGGAATAAGCTAATAATAGTTTTGTTTCTACCATCAACCAGTGTATGAATATATTTTTGAGGAAAAAAAAGATTCATGTATTTAGAAAAAAAAAAAAACAAACGACTTACTCTACAGGGTAACTGGGCATTTCTATATCAGCAGATCAATGCTTATGATTCGTATGGAGTATTGCACCATTTGACGTGATGATAGTACTGTACCTCCTTGCATCTGGAATTAGACTAGTTCTCACATTGCTTGCCTATTTCTTCTCTCTCTTTTTATAACAGCATTGTCCACTAGTAAGTTTTCAAAACCAACAAATTCCTTAGGGAACCAAGAAAAAAAAAAGGCAAAAATAGTAACTATTTCTAGAAAATAATCTAGGGTGGGATGGCCAGGGTACAATACTATATCAGTAGTGATCAAAACATTTTGCTATGTGTACATAGGATATACAATGTGAGCAACCATAACTTAAGCTGAACGTGTGTAAATATTATCAGGTTTCTTAAACATTTTTAACTTCTAATTTGTACTTTATGGTAAGGCAAAAAGCTAATTCTACTTATGGTTTAGGTTAATGTGTCCTAAAATTATGTAAATAATTAAATAAGCTGTAAATGAGCAGTCAATAGATACAGTCTTTGTTTAGTGACTTTTTTTTACTAAGTACAATAATTGCAGTGCTCTAGCAGAGTAATTTAAACACCCTTTTGCATAAACAGATTTGGACTCCAGATATAAAATAGTACAGGAAGTGCTGTAGTGTAAAATAGCCACCATGGCAATGTTCCTGCTGGCACAGCTGATTCTTTTGTATGGTTAAAATGTTCAGGCCACACACTCAGTGCTCAGATTAGCCAAAACAAGCAGGGCCTGGTTTTCACTTACAATAAGGCACTTTTATGTTGCTCCAGTGAGTGGAGAGGTGAAGGTGTCCAGGGTAAGTGAGAATTCAGCTGCTGGCAATTTCATTACAGAAGCCTGCATATTGCATCTGTCCGATTCTGGAATCTGTCCCTTATGGTATTTAATAGTAGGCTTATATTTTTCTTTTTTAAAAATATCCAGGATGTTTGACTGTCATTAGATAGCATAGTCCCCCAAAGCCAAAGAATCTTCTCTCCAGAAATTGTTTAAAAGGGAAATCTAAAAAGTCACTGCTTAACACCAAAGGTAAAGCTCAGTAAAATGCACTAGGAACTTTGTCTAAATTTTTAAGAAGCAAATGGAATGTTGTTGATCAAAAAGACTTCCCTATTCTACTTTGTAAAAATATTAATAATTTAAATATCCATTATATAAAATTGAAATAGATCATCTCTACAAGAATATGCAACACTAGCATTTCATAAATATAAAATTATTTTCTTTCTAAGTGCTTTGACAAAAAATGAAACTTAAATGATGAAAAATCTCACCTCTACTTTCATACTAAGGGTTGTATTTTTTTAATGTTTTTCAGACATGAGGTCATCTATTCCAATTTGATAGCATTTTGTATGTTTTCATTGTTCCTGTCACTTGGCAGATACTCGCCAGGCTGTATGGTTCATGGTCTGTCCTGTTACTTTCAGTTGAAGACAAAAAAATATTTGAAACATGATTAATTCTGACAAACTGCCTATGATTTGACTTCTATCACGTTTTTATTGGCATGGGTGTTTAAATGGTTCTGTTAGTACTGTCTTTGCACAGTTCTGAGTTATCTTTTACTTAGTACTATTTATTTCATAATGTAGTAATCATCAGCCTTACTAATGACCTTGTAGCCTTTCTTATATGCACATAATGCACATTTTCCAATGACTAGAAAATGCAAAATACTAGTGGATATCATTGCATCAGATCTTCATGTCTTTCTCAAAAGGACTGCTAACCTCTGGGATATATGAGGTAGTAAAATGATGATTGTAAATGAGTAGCACATAAGAGATATTTTCTTGAATTTAAAATTATTGCAGCCAGTTTCAGCATGTAAATATATAATAATGTTGGCTAGTGTGTAATTCTTGAATTTAAAAATATAAATAAAGAAAACCTAAAATATGTACATGTAGTTGTGTTATGTTGGGCAGGCTCTTTTCTCAAAGCTGCAGATTTCAGTTCTCATCTGAAGTGAATAACTCTGAGTTTGGATCAGAAAGGAACTCAGAAGTTGGGTGTTGAGGCACCTGAAACATAGGCATAAGATGGGAAGGGGGAACCATAGCCTGGTGTTAATTTGCCTGTGCAGCCCTTGGGGGACTTGAGTGTCCGGGGGGTGTAAGCAGTGAACAGTGAGAAGCCTGGTGCTGGTCAGTCAGGAAATACTGAGAGGAGGGGGGACAGCTGAAAAAACCTCAAAAGTTCAGTAACTCTTCCTCAGAGTCAACTCCTGTGAACCTGTTACTGATGATGAGTTGCTGGTGTGCCCCTCACAGAAATATGGAAGGGTCTGTTTGCAGGGAGATGGTGTTAGACCATTTACAGTAAATGGTCTTAAATCTGAATATGTGCACTTCAGATATGGAAGTCCCAAGTTTCATTCCTTCCTCTTCCTACTTAGACTCTACCGGAGAGATTCTGACAAATTATTTTCCCTTTCAGGATGGTGGATTTAGATTTTCCTGTTGGAGTGATTCAGTTGAAGAACAATTCAAGATGAGCAGAGCAGAGGAGAGAGCAGTGACACATGGTCATGAGAGAGACTGTGACTGGTCTGGACAGGGCCAGCAGGGATTAGAAGCTGAGTCTCTCATTGTGCTCCAAAGGAGTAAAATGTCCACTAATACAGGTCTGGTTTTGCTGCTTCGTTCTGTCTTAGTGGAATCTTGAGCCTTAAATATCCTTCAGGCTAACACTTGTTTGCTGGCTGTGCTGAGCGAAGAGTTCATGTCTGTTAGTTGTTCCTTCAGCTCTAATAAAAGGAAATCCATAGTGTGTTTCCAAACCCCAAGTGTTAGTGCATGGGGATGTTACAGGGAGTTTCTTGGTGCCTTTAGCTGTGCAGTCCCACAGTCAGTTCTTTGGCGGATCCTACCAGGGGGAGCAGATGGAGCACCAGAAAAGGGAACAAATGGCCATCAGACAAGAGGCTGCCAAAGGCTAAAACTGCCAGATTCTCATTTTTGTCTGGAAATGCAGACAGCAGTTGGTAATTCCTTTTGAAGCTGTCCACCTGGCTGTTCTGTACCAGCCCCACAACAGTACTGCTTTAATGATTGATCTGTTCTGTCTCTCTTTTCTGTTGGATAAAGGGCACCAGTTCTGCAGAGAAACAGCAGAGGTGGAAGATGGGAAGACTTGAGTCTTACGGATGGTAGAGGTGAGAGCTGCTGGATGCAGGATGCTGACTCTGGGTCAGGACAAATGAAATATAAGAAGTAAAATATTCCAGACTGTTAAGTAAAGCTCAAATATTATTTTCTTCCCTCACTGTTTAAAATACCACATCTTCCTCTGAAGCTTCTGAAAAGGAGAGCAAAGTTCTGTAAAACGACTGAAATGTCAGCACGGTTGCTTTGTTACAACTCTGTGATATACTGTTGCCCCTTATTTTCGAGATTATTACAAGCTGCGAACCAAAGTATTTCAACTTTAAGACTGGTTCGTGATTTCAGAGACTAAAAATATTTGTATTAATTCATGAGTATCATTTCCAAATTATAAATGTCCATCTACTATTTCACTTGTCTGTGTTTATAAATGCATTTTAAGTTATCACATCCTAACAGGAGTTAAATCAACTTGCACAGAAATAAGGCTAGAACTATAGGGTATTTGAATCATTTATTTCCTTTTTTTAACACTTCATGACGTTTAACATGGCCTCTCCATTCAATTTACTAGATTGCAAATTAGAAACCTCAATAGTGCCTTCTTATGGGTAAATTGCACTGTTGAATATATCTTGATAATCTAAAATTTAAAAAAAAAAATGAGAGAAATTATCTAACATCACAGTTCTTAATTTATAAAAGGAAAATGAATATTTTAAAGAATGAATATTAAAGGGTATCTTGTTATGCATCTGTCAAATACTGAACAGCTGTGAAACAGTGAAATAATGGGAACTGGCATCTAACACATTGTAACTGCTGCATATAAATAAAAGCAATGTTATAACTACATAGCAAACATGTTCACTAACATAAATTCTGTGGTTGTCAAAATTAATGACCAGCATGACATTATTAATCCATAATGCTTGTTATATTCTGGAGGGATATCCGGAATGACTCATTTATTATCATCTTCATATGAGTCTAATCAAGGGATATATTAAAAAAAAATTACAGTTATGTCAAGAAATGTGGCTTGGCCATTCAGGTGATGAAAATTGCTGATATAAAAGGAGAGGTGCTTCCCTTAAATGAGATTCTGGGCCAGGTTTTCTGGGAAGAGGGGGAGTGCTTGTTTTAGTCTTAGGGCAAAACTTTTGAATACATCTTATTCTTGGAACAAAAGTATTTTTTTCTCTTTCTGACAGATTGTCAGATCTGACATACTGCATTCAATTTGTTACTCTAATGGCTAAGGGCATGCTTCCAGCTGAGACCGCTTTTTAAAAATTTTATCTTTTTTGGAAAAAATACAGCAAAGGAAACAAAGCTTGCTTAAATTCCCTTACAAACATTTTAAAAACTAAGTCATGTAAACTGCACAGTTTTTGTTTTTGTGCTGGTTTGTTTTCAGATGGGACTTGAGTAGAGCTCTGTGTGTAACTGGGTATTTATGGTCACACGCACATTTGTCAACTTGGCTGATACGTCTGAAGTCTGCTGCTTTCTAAGCCCACATGAAACTGGACTGTGACCTTGGAGATCTCCTTGCTAAACATTCCCAAAGGTCTTTTCTGAAGAGTCTGAACATGTCCTCAACCCTGTGTTGAAATTTCATGGCATTGGTGCTTATCAAGGTGCTGTGAAGAGACATCACAGCAGTGATGCACAGGAGTGCAGTGTCATGCGGGAGACAGGGATGGAGTCCTGTCATGTGCTCCTGGACAGCAGCAAAAAGGGCAAGATGTGCAGTGATAAACCCACAGCACAAAAGCTTATGTGGTCATGGTAGGGTCAGTGCACTTCCATTGTTGAGGGTGATATTTCCACTTCTGTGTCATGCAAAGAAATTGTTTCTTCAGGTGAGAAGACATTGACAGGAGAAGGAATGTGGTTAATAAACAGATCAAAACCTACATGTCAGGACAGCGAGATTTATCTGCAAGATTTGCAGACAAATTGGATTGGTTTTTATGTGCTTCTGTGTTTTAGGGTATGAAAAATCGAGGCTTTTTTATTGCTGCTGTTGTTAGTCATCATTCAAAAGATATCTGAATTGGAAATGTGTGCCAAACAGACAGGAAAAAAAATTGCTGGACAGAAAAAGGAAAAAAAAAAAAAGGGTGGTGAAATCCAGCAAATTCCCACCCATTCTCTCAAGCTGCCATGAAGTGCAACATGCATCACCTAATTTACTTTCTTCTTTTCTCTCCCACTCATACAATACTTTAAATTTAGAAGGTTTTAACACTGTAAGAAGAACAAACTTTTTCTTTCTCCTTCCCCAACCTTAATTTTTATGTTTTGTTCTTAGACAAGTTTGGAAATTTAGCGTGATAGCTTTGGCTAATTCCAGCGAAAAATGTAAGTCTTAATTGGTTTTGGAAGGGTCTCTAGATCTCTTTAAGAAAGGTTAAGCATTATTTATTTGCCTTCATTACTACCCAAAGCAATGTGATTACTAAAAAGGTTTGACATTCAAACTAGTTAATGATGGGAGAAAGAGGTGGGGGGAAATATTTCTGTGAGGTCCAGACAAAAGGAAGAAACATAAAAATGGAAAGGACAACCAGATGAGAAGTAAAGGTTGTTTCCTCACTCATGCTGTAAGATTTTAAAGTAAATATTACCTGCTCCTCTGGCACAACATGTTTCCCTGTCTTTGAACTGCAGTCCAGCCATCCATCACCTGGGTTTTCCCATTTCAGATTGCTTTCAGGAAAGTGATGTGAAATAATAGGTCCTGGTGTTGATGAAAGGAAAGGCTGTCCAGCATCCAAATCCTTACATTTTCCTTACTTGAAAGCAAATACCGAATCCTGTTCTCTTTACTCTGCCCAAAGGATTTCCAAAGGTGTTAAACATCCATTTCCATTTGTTGTGCACACCCTGAGAAATATTTGAGCAGTTGTATCAATGGAGGAGGGGAGAAAGGAACTTTCTCCTTTAAAACCTGAGATAAGACAAATCTGTTGCTCTGTAAGTGAAAATCCTTTGCCTAGATTTTGCAACGACTCATGCATATTATTGAAATAGAAACTACACTTTATGCAAAATCTGAACACTGCTGAGAAGAGAGTTGACTTTGCTCATTTCTGCAAAAATTAAAGTTACTTATTTAATTCTAATGAAACAGAATGATATGGACATCAGAAAATATAAAAAGTCAAACTGTAATGACCCTTCACCATTCTTTAGCAGAGGCAGAATGCCTCTTGCAAGATTTTGTGTTTGAGACCCAGCTCTGAAATAGGATGTGCAGGCACTGGCACTTTGCTATGAGGAATTAAACTAAGATTACCATAGTTTTTGCATATTGTGAATTTGGAAAGAAGTTCCGGGATTTCCAAAAACATTGTTCGATAGACAGTAAGACTGTCTATCAGACTGGGACTTGCCTCAGGTTTGTATCCCATGTGGCATCCCCCTTCTTTGCTAGCACCTTACCTCCACGATTGTTGAATTAGATGTTAACTATCACATTATTAAGATTGTTATACTTGTGCCTTAATTATATCTTTAATTGATAATTGCAAAGTATTATGTAGCTAGAGCACTTTGTTACTGGTATTTTGAAGGAACAAGTGACTGAATGGGAGAATGTTAAGTGACACTCCCATCATGTTAATAATATCTTTAATAATTTCTCATGTCATCAAAGGCCTGTAAGAAATTAGGATATAGAAATGAAGTTTTCAGGCGTTGAAAAGCAAGAGGTTAACCTAAATTTTCATTAATTACAAGGTATGCAGATCACTGCACTGAATGGACATGCTAAATATGCCCTTGTGTTTTGGAAAAGAGCACCTTTAATCTGCTTACCATTTCCCATACTCTGTGCAAGTTGTTAGGTATCAGCCCTGTTAGCCATGAACAGAGCAAATAGACACCCACAGTCTACCTGCAAGGACCCTGTGAAATAATGGAGTAACAGACACATCACAAATAAAGAGTGCCTTTGTAGACAGCTGGGGCCTAATTAATTTGTAGCACAGCTGAGGAAGGCAGAGCCCTTGGCCCTGCAGGTATCACTGGATTTTGTTACTGCACCAATTATGATAAAGCACTGCCAGCACAAACAGCAGAAAGGCATTTGCTGTGCACTTGGAGAAAAGAGTTGCTAGTTATTAGTCTGCTGAAAAAGTGTATTGTGATCCTTTGTATTTGTTTTCTTTATTTTAAGTTCTGACTCTAGACAAACAGGAGATTTTCTGGTTTGGCTTTTTCCTTTCTAGTGACCAATAAACTGACCTCCCCACTGTTCCTGTCTGATCCCAGATAAGTGAGATCTTCAACAGGATGTTCCTATAAGACAAGTAGACAACATTCCTTCTTTCATTGGAACCAGCTCCTTTTCTGACTGCTATGGTTCATTATGGTTAGTCCATTATAAATTACATGGTGTCTCCAGGGACCTGTTCTATACTTGAAATATCACAAGACAGCTGTCAGGCATAATGCTGCAGAGAGCTGCTAAATTTACATCCACTAAAAATGTGCTTTATGTTGCAGAGTGACCCACTTTAACTTTGATGCATAAATAGGCTGGTTTTCCTTTTCTTTTAAGTATTATCTGTTATCTCCTGTTTGTCCACAGACTTGACTTTCTTAGAAAAGACCTTAGAATTTAGAATAGACCAGTTATTTGTGCCTGGTATATTATGTGATTATCATTATTTTATAAAACTTGGACATACTTCCAAATTGCCCTACAGACAAAGCATGCAAAGGGCAATTTTTTTTCTGCCAGCCCATGTAAATTCTATCAGACTACATAAACAGGCAACGGTGGCAGATTGGCTCCTGGAGCTTATGGTTTCCTCTGCTCTGAAGCAGTTTGCACAGCAAATAGACAGAAAAGACTGTAAAGCACAAGTTATCCTAACATATAGGTAATGGCAGTTTACTTGTGTAGTTGTCAAATGTGCCTTATGAGACAATTTTAAAATTGTCGTTTTGTCTCTTTTTATTTATGAGAATAAGAATCCTTCAAATTCTACCCTGTTTTTAACAACATTTTTAAAAGAAATGTACATACATATCACCATTTCCAATGAAATTAGTGAAAATGTCACAAGTCTGGAGCAAAAGGTTTTGAGCCTTTAAAATTTGAACCTTGTAGGCTGTGTGGAGTCTGGAAGCTAGTAAGCTCTACTTGATCAGCTGGACCTCAGGAAAGTTCATGCATAACGTGGAGGTTCATAAATAATAAAAAAAGGTTTTTAAAGCTGATTTTAATGAAGAACCAGAGTGTTCATGGGTTCTGTGTTTTCAATGGTAAAGGTTAATGTAATTACTAACTTTTTTTTTCTTGTTTGGGCTACTCCTGGATAGGAAAATAATTAAACAACCTAATTAGAAGTCTTGTCAAACTTGGAAACACCAGAATTTCTTGACTAGATCTGATTATTCCATAGCAGGTACTTAAAACAGTCCAGAAGAAGATTAAAAAAGACCCTTTTCAGAACTGTAAAAGAGAATGACAACATGAATTTTGTGTTCATATTCACACTTTTACTGGGAGTAGTAATTTCCTACCATTGGAAAGCATCAACTTTGCAGAAGGTGGCCTGAGAGACCTGAGGACAATCAGCTGAGTGCAGGTAAAGTTCCATTACATGAAACAAAAGCCTACTAATCTGCAAAAGTGTGAATCAGACCCTTAAGCACTGTGCTTTTTCTGGGGATTTAGGCTTCAAATTTCAAGCTAGTTTTTTCATACAAGCAGCACATTGCATTGTGGTTTGCTCTTGTTTTGGCAGGAGCTGCATGAAATAATCAATTTTTACTTGATTTTTCAGGCAGCTGCTGTCTTCCATGTTAATAACTGCTGTCTTAGCTACCTCTCAGGCCCCTTGTCTGTCAATATGTTATCACAGCTGACAGTTTTTAAGGATAGTAAAGGAAAACCTGTACTTTTCAAATTTTCATTCCATAAATTCATAAATATACTTTTTGAATGCATATCAACAGGATCAATGCCATTTATTAGCAATAATCTCCATAGTTCAGTGGGTGTGAAGTTGCTTCTAGTTTTGGTTTGAATTTGTATCCTAGCCATTTTGTTAAAACAAGGAGTAAATATTGCTGCTAAGCTTTCTCATAATACACATAACTTTGTACATTTCTGTTGTATGTCCCTTTCTTTTCTCTCTTTACCTGACTGATGACGCCACTAAAGTTTTAAAACATAAGAAGAAAGATCTCTGACTCTTGGCTGTATGTTCAGCATTTGGTTGTACTAGATTTGTTAACAGAAGTATCATAAACAATGTCAGTTAGAGGAGCACTATTATTTAGGAAGCTGAAAACAAAAAGCAAATGCTAGACACAACATTTTAGCTGCATCCTTATTTTCATTAGCTTTAAAATACTTGCTTTAGAAAATTATTTGATCGTTTGTGATGGACAGAGCCACTGTGCATATGGAACTGTGGGACACAGATATGCACTGAAGAGATCTTTGAGACTATGGTCACATGAATATCCTGGTGAATTAGGAGAGAGGAGGCTGAAATGGTCAGGTGGCTCAGTCCAGGGGGTGTTGTGCCAGCTGGGGTGTCAATTTTTATTCATTAAGGGAGGAACCTCTTTTTTTAATGCTTTAAGCTAATCTCTTGCCATGTTTTGGGGTTTTTTTGAAAACTTGTCTAAAAGTGACACCAGTTCAGTTGCACTTCAGTCAGTGGCAGCAGAAATACTTGCTACTTTTACTTGCTAATAGTCATGGGGGTTATGATAATAAATAGAGTGGTGGATGAAAAACACAAGGCAAAAGGACAACATGACAGCAACTACATTTTCCTCTCCTTAAACTTATCCAATGAGGGAGATAAAACGTACACTGTAAGTGGGAAGAAATCCAAGGGGAATTAAGGGGCAACAGAGTTGATACAATGCAAAAATTCATTTTACTTGGGAGACATGAGAGGAGAGATGTGGTGTGGGGGTGAAGTGCAAGTATCAGAAGAGGTGAAGCCATGGACTGGAAATAATGAGTCATATTAAGACTCTGTAAATATTTTCTTGGACTTTCCCTGCTTTACCACTGTGATAGCTGCTCCCACTGCCCACTGCTGTTCTCTGGACTTTCCTTGATACTTTTCTTAATTCCTTAATGGTACCACCTGTGCTCCTTGCTTGGGGTTTAGAAGGACGTTTGAAAATACAGGGTCTTGGTTTGGCCTAAATGGGCCAGTGTGCTCCTGCAAATTAATTCTTGCTTGGAGCTGACTGTGCTTGGGCTCCCTGCAAGCCCCAGGGAAAGGTTTAACCAGAGTTTAGACATTTTACCCATGTATACTGGTTTGGAGGAGAGCGATCTTCCATGGGACTGTGTTTGGATTTTTGTCTATGACAATGTGAGTCAGGGAAGCCTGCCTGAAAAATGGAAGCCCTTTTAAAATTACAGGGGTTTGACATTTGTTCTTTATTCTGAACTGAAACAAATTAGGACCATGCAAATTAAGTTTGTGAAAACATCAGAGAGCAACAACGGGCTGGCTGCTGGGAGCCCAAGGTTTGAGATGTTGTTCTTCCTGATTCATTAATGTAATGGGTGATGTTACAAATCGCCCTTCATTATTTTGATGCATATTTAAAGAAGTTTGGGAAATGACACAGAATACTAATATCCCAGCAACCAGGACTTCAAACAAAGGTACAAGAGAGATGGATATTTGTTCTTGTTTTGTATGAATCCTTGGTCTGACTACAAGTCCCCATTACTCCAGCAGTTTTTCTCAGAATAACACTTCTTAGTTGTTTGTCTGTGCAAAAATTGTTCACAGGAACCTCACATAATCAAAATATTTCTTTTGAAGATTTATCCATGTATTCTGATATTGAAGAGCCATAAAGCTTTCTGAGAATGCTTTGGAACACTTCACAGACAAACACTGACAAAATTCTGTAATGAAACCATACTTGAAATAGATTTAATCACACTGTGCTTCATCTCAAAGAAATCCAATATCTCTTGCACAGTGAGGTAACAAGTTACTACCTTGATCTGCACCATGGCAAAAGATAAATGGAAGTTTGTTAGTCATTCCATGTAAAAAAATTCCTCCCTCAGATGTATGGCAAACATACTTAAAAAAATTCACAGAAAACCTGATCTGCCTATAAATGAATGCCTGAAAGGCAAGAATAATTATCTTAATTCAATCCCATAGACTGTAGACATAACTGAATCCTCTGAGAAATAAATATACAAACTCTGGCTTTTAAAAAGCTAAATGCTTTTTCATTGAATCAAGCCAACAATATGCAAGAAGCAGCACTATTTATGTGTTTAAAGGCAGAGTGACAGAAAGGGAGACTCTGATTCTATGAGATAATAAAAGTCGTTTTTTTATATCAGGTTTCTTTTTTTTTCCAAGCTTTCCTTTGTCTAAAGTATTTATTGAAATTTATCCCTTCCTGACTAAACGGGCTTCTCACGAAGGAAGTTGTTATTTGGTGTTGTTGGACACTGAAATATTATAATTTATGACAAACATCTTTATAAAGCACCTTTGCCTATTATAGCAAAACTGCATTACAAAAGCTGCAGAAAAGCCACCACACCCTGAATGGGCTCCCTGAACTGCTCATTGATGGAGATGAGATAAACTCAGAGCTTGGGGAAGAAGAATTCATTCACTGAGGGATCGAGCTTAGCACCTTTGGGGAGGAGACCAGAGCCCTGGGGTCATTGGCTGCCAGCCTGGCACAGACCCTCACAACAAAGGGTGGGTGAAGAGAGGCTCTTGGTGTGGGGTGACAAAGCCTCTGGTGAGAGGCAGTGAACCCCCATCCTCTGCTGTGCAGAGCAGCCCAGCTGAGGGGCCCTCAGCCAGGGAAAAGCCCCATCTGTGTGAGGGCAGCAGAGGAGGTGTCATGGCCCATCAAAGATTGCCCAAAGGGATCCCCAGACCCTGCACCAGAGATGATGCAACAGACCCTCAGTGTTGCAAGGGACACACCTGGGTGTTCCCACCTGGTCCAAACATACACTGCATTCTGTACTCTGCACTGACAGCCGTGGGGATTCCCACCACCCAGAAGGCCATGTGGGGAAAGCAACGAGACATCCTTGGGACCTTCGGATGGGTGGTGTGCTTCCACCTAACTCCTGTCA
>VXBU01007974.1:3695667-3739776 GCA_013400315.1 Bombycilla garrulus
CCCTCCTCTTTTACTATTAAATAAAATATATCAATTCTTTTGGCACCAACATCTAACCTCATTTAGTTTTAATCATATTTTTCAGGTATAGTTCAAACTGTCTGGGTTTGATCTGCTTTATTCGCAGAGACCTAGCTTCTCTGCTCGTCTGCATTTAAAGCTGATTGTAACAATGTCAATGTATAGTGACTTCAAAGATACTGTCTTGATTTGATTCATCCTATATGAATTTTTGCAGTCTGCAGAACAAAATATTTTCATTCAAAGAGCAGAATGGAAGGCATTAGGAACTACATAGAGAAGATAGAATAAAGTACTTCTCTAAACAGATTTTCAAATCACTGCAAATTGAGATGCAATCACCTCGGTACCAGTCAGCACAGGGCATGGTTATGATCATGTTCCGCATTTCACAACCGACGGATCAGGACATAGTAGTGGCTCTCACACACTGACCGTGCGGGACAATGGCTCAGCAAAACCTGGACCCCTGACTCTGTAGTAGCCCACTTCATCGAGTTAGGAATTGATAATGTGAAATACTGAACTCTCCCTGGGGTTTACTGGTTTTGCATGGTGCTTACTGAAACAGGCCACAGGGTGCAGGCCTAACATCCCATGCACTGGATGCCCATTTTCACGTGTGTTTAATATTTGCCTTCATTTTTTTTGATTGTGACTTCAGTGGTAAAATATTTAATAAACTCTAGGCACAGAAGCAAGGCTTTTGCTTAGGAAAGCACATACATTATTAATACATTGTTGTCTTAATAGTATGTAATTATTCTACCAGATACAAATTTAGATATGAAACCACAGTGGTAAACTTTTACACATCAACGTGATATACTCAAGAATTTTTCTCTCATCTAAACTAAGGAAGTAGTATAACTTCAGCATTTAAATTCATAGTACAGCAATGCTGACAGGAGAAGAATGAAGTATTACATGTGCATTTCTGGATTATGTAATGGTTGAAAACTTCCTAAAAAAAACAAACCAAAACAAAAACCTGAGTTATCCCAATTCATTTTGTGCTTTTGGCTTTGACTTTTGTTGGAATTGTTTTGTCTGGCTTGTTTTTACATGTATGCAACTTCCTGCTTTTCATCCAAGAATAGTTTGGAAGCAATAATTATGCACCAGGAGACCTACAACTTCACATTCAAGTCTAAAGCTTTTGTGGCATCAGTGTCCAAATAGTGTTGATCCTAATGGCTACTCGGTGTTTTTGGATGGAGTTAACTAAATTTCACCGGGAGGGGAAGAAGTACTGCCAAAACATTTTAAGTGCTGTCTCAGCAATGTGGAAGACTTGGCATTTCCCACTGTTTTTCATTCTCAAAGTACCATAAACATATGCTGAAGAAGTATTTCAACTACCTGAGAATAGCAGCACAATATAATATCAGTTCAACTCCTCGGGACTTCATAGGGACTTCCTAATTTGTTTTTCTGCATTAAGACCCTATACTTGAAGAGAAACTAGTGCTGACCCAGGTGGTCAACACCAAAAGAGAGAGTGTCCTTCCCATTGTTGTTACCCAGATCTATCCCATCTCCCCATTATATCTTTTCTAGTATTCCAGGGATATCCTCCTGCCCTCTCCCCACAGCCACGTACTCCAGAGCAGATATACAAACTTCTGTATTTCCAGAGAACAAATTATAAACTCTTCTAATTTTCAGATTTCTTGACTTGTCTCTGTATTTAATCCAGGAAACAGCACCAGGAAATGGGATGAGTATATTATTGCAGTTCAGCACCAATGTTTGCATTGACTCAGTAAGTTCCTGAATTCCTGGAAGAGATGAGTTTTACATATATCCTCTGCCATTTGGAGTGTGGGTGGAAGGCATGCTTGAACCAAAGGTGTTAAAATGACACTATTAATGTTTTTTGCTGATGCTCCTTCTGTAAGAACAAAATAACTTCAACCAGTTAATTTTTTGTCTGCAAAAAAGTAGAAAACCAATTTATTACTATCCTTGAAAAGGCAAGTGTGTGTGTGTCTATGTACAGATAGAAATCTGTATATTTAAACAGGCATACATAAAAGTAGTTCATTGCACTCAGAAAGAGAGAGATTTAAAAGATTTCTCTAGTATCCTTATTTATTGTTCATGCTTTCTTAGAGTCAGTGTCCTAATCTACTTAATATAAATGGAAGAGAAGTCATGATGCCTCCTTTTTGCCACCCTTATCATTTCCAGCTGTGTGACCAGAAACCTCCAGTGCACACATGTTTATGGACTGTACAGGCTGGTGAGTGTGCTTTGCCTGTAAGAACAGTGATAGGACACTTCATGTGACATTAATTCTCAGTGTTTCCCCTCTCTCTTTTCCCCTAATACATAATTTTGGCTACTGGAATGACACAATAATGATTCTGATAGAAGGCCCAGAAAAAGATAAAGTGAAAGAAAATGCACATTGCTTAGGCACTATAACTTATAGTGCTATAACTAGAGCATTTCTTCTATTTACTTCATATAAAAATTAAATTTCCTTTATGTATTCCATGAACAAAAACTGTGCTGAGCTGCTTGCATGCCTGCTGTCAAAGAGAAGTTGGAGGTCCAGGTAAGCATAGACAAGATTTTGATGTGAAACAAAGAATAAACCAAATTTCGCACTCTATGCAAAGAGCTCTAATTAATACTTCTGAAAGAAAGATCACTGTGTTTTAGCAGTAAGGATACTGTCAGGGGTTTAGCAGCAGTATCCCTGAGCCACTCTTCTGGAGTAGTAGGGGGAAGGATTCTAAGGTTTATGTCCTCTTGTTACAAGAATTTTCTTTAGAAATTATGTTTAAAATACTAGTGAGTTATTCTTAACAGATTGTTTCTTAAACTGCATTCTACAGTGTGGATTCAGCAACAAATATCCTGACAAACTGGAACAGAGAAAACACCAATGACAGCCAAATTCCATAGCAGGCTCAGTGCCAATTCTCCAAAGCCACACAAGAACCTGTCTCCAACCTCGCACTTATGATTCAAGACACACTTTCTGACATGTATCAATGATTTCTCCTCCAAACAATATTAAAAACAACTTCCAGATAGATTTCTAATGACATTGTTTTTCACTTAGACGCATTTGAAACAACAGCAACAAGAAATCTTTTGCTCATTCTGTCCATTTTTCTTCAGGCTGGCTTTCTTGATTTTGTTTTTTTGTTTTTCTTGTTCTCACTTCACACTATACTGCAGGTTTGTGTCTCTCAGAGCCAGAGAGAAATTGATACTGAGTCGTGCTGAGAATGCATTGTAGTTACCAAGGAAGTGGTTTCCCAAGCAACAGTAACCACACAAAATTTGACAGAATTTCTTCCTCTGTATCTGTATCATGTGTGCGGCTTTGCAGGAGGCAGTGTGTGGGCAGCATAAGTGATCTCACTGTTAACTCTACTTTTTGAAGCAGATATGGTCATATTTCTGTATTTGTTAAAGAAAAAGACAACTTCAGTAGAGTTTAATGCTTGGTGTTTTTGTCTGTATTGTTTTTGATTCTTTTGATTTTTGGTTTGTTGGTTTGTTTGTTTGTTTGATCTTTTTTCCTGCTAGCAGATAGATTGTGGATATGCCAGATAATCCTCTAGCAGGTGGGCAGATGCTAGAGGCAACATTCTCAGCTGTTACACACTCAGTGATGATATTTACCATTCAAGAAAGCCATGCCAGCGCCTTGGTTTGCTCCAGCAAATTGGATGAGACACTTGCCAGCCTGATGATGTCAAAAAGTGTAGGAAATATGCACATGTTCAGAATTAGTGGAAGGCTGTGAATCAGGAGCAGAAGTCCTAACTCCTCTATGGTGGGGCAAAAAAAAAAGACTATGTGATAGTTGGGCCTCAGTTAAATAAGACTTTTAATATTTTTTCTTGAATTCAGCAGCGTCTCTTAATGTCCATTTCACATGCACGGTGAAATCTCAAAGAGAAAACGTGGTGGTATTTACATGGGCAGAATCCCAAAGGAAGGTGTTTATTTGAAGCAGGAATTCTATTACTGTATTACTTTGCATTCATATTTTGCTAGTTTCCTTAAATGTTTTGTGAAAAGTTAGATTTCTGCTTTGTCTTGGATAAAAAGACTGGGTTTAACTGTCTTAAAAGATCAAATTTTTAACTCTTATCCTCTAGACTGCAGATCACTATGGATGAGTAAATGTTTGAGCTACAAAAGCTTTTCAAGTGTATGAAGAAACCATTAAGTACATTATAAAAACATTGAGGACCATGGATCTCAGCCAGTTCTTTGCATACCCAGTTCTAATGAACTGACTATTTATCCACAATTATAAGGCTCCAAGTAGAGACAGAAGAGTGAATGATCAAGAAGATTATTAGACTGTTAGCTGTGGATCTGTATCAGCCTCAACAGGTACAAGATGGCTTATAAAACCTTTTATTCTATTCCATCAATATTATTTTTTTCTACCTTCCTGAACTTCATACAAAGAAACCTTTGACTTTTTAACCCATCTCTCAACCCCTCTTCAAGTTCCAAAACTAACCTAGCTCTTAGCTAAGTATCATGTTCTTTTCAGAGAAAGCTGCCTCTATCTAAGCAAGCTTCTCATTTTACTGGGAAATATGCACTGGGCAGAGACCTGGTCAGGGTCTACATTCAGTTTCAACTTGTGAAATTATGTAAAGAAAAATTTCAGATTTAGTGGATTAAATGTTTGAGATCTAGTGCTATTAACTCAAAAGGTTGAGTTTACCTTAGTGTTGTGTTATATGTGGGATAACTCCCCACGGAATGAATGTCAAAGAACAGTACAGTGCCGAGACCTGGAATAAAGTGTTTTCTCCATGAAAAGTCAAATAAGAGAGGCCTGAGTCTGCTGCTGTAATGGGAGTGAATGAGAGGAAGTTAAAAGACCCAGAAAGCTCCAGCTTTGCAGCTAGTTTCTCACGAGATAAACATAAAAGTCTTGTAACTCTGATTCAGGGCCTTTTTCTTCCAGATGTGAATATATATCTATGGATAATAAAGTTTTGTGAGAGGCTAGATATGAAGGTTGAATTAAAATTTAAAATTCAGAGACCTTTTAAAACTGATACGCAATAATTATATACCTAACCATGCCTGTTTAATCTCCAAGCCATCTACCACTGCACCTTCTCTACCCTTCTCGTCTCTGTTCCTCTATGCACCACTCATTTACCTCTTTGTGGGAGATAATTTATCACCTGCTCTTCCTATTCTAATCTACCAGTAGAAAAGTTGCCTCTTTTTTCTCTTTATTCAACCTCACTTGCATTCCCTTAACTCAAGAAGTTGTGGTCTACATTCCTTACTCTTCATTGTCCCTTTCCCCCCCACTCTAACACTCGCACTACGAATCTACGTGAGACTTTTCTTCAAAGTCTCTTTTCCTTCACTTCCCCCGGCTTGACCTACAATTGAATTTATTCTTCCTAATTAAAACAATTTAGGTTTTATGGAAGTGAAATAGCACTCAGCTCATGGGATCTAGACTGGTCACCCTAACTGCCTACAGTTGAACTAGTATTTTTATGAACTGTCTAATGCAGTGCCAAACCCTGCTGATTTGAGTGCATTGTGGGAACAGGTGGTCCAGGCATAAACAACAGTGGGAAGCCTTTAACCAGGTATTAAAAAAATGGACATTGGCTGGAGGACAAAAACCCAAATAGAAGGGTAGAATTAATTTTTACCCCTCTTCTTTTTCAAAGTCTTCCCTTCCCCTTAAATATTAGCACCTTTTGTGTTTGATATGTTACAATAGTACTGATTTAGTTACTGTTTTGCTTACAGTAGGGAAAATTCTGTCTCCTGGGAACAGGAAATGTAAACATTAATACAGAATTAAACATGGTGCTAAAACGCCACACATTCAAGTGGCACCCTGCAGTGAAAGACTGACAGATTTGCCTTAACGTAATTTATGTTTTCTTTTTTGCTTTTGTAATTTAATGGAACTTTATTTATACAATTAGCCCATAATTTAATCTGCTTGATTTCTATTTAGAAGATTCTTGATTAAAATTAAAAACAAAACAAACCCGGCAACAAAATAAACCACCCTGAAGTAGTTTATATTTTTGCTCATGGCTCACTACTATCTGAGAGGTAAAAGGCCTTTTGTATAAGGTTTGCAGGATATCTGGTCATTCCAAAATGATGTGTTACATTTGCAGCTGGAACAAGGCAGACGACAGTCCCACTGCAGTGCTAAAACATGTACTTTGTGTTAATTTTCAAGTTAATGAATTTCAGCCTCTCCTTGTGGGGTCAGGTTGAAAATGTGAGGGAGACCTCTAGAAGAGGGCAGCTCTACAGACACTTGGGTATCCTCATCAAAAAAACAGAGAAAAAACACCCAGGCAGAAGGTTTGCAATACAGATCTGAGTGCTCTGTAAGCACTCTGAAATGTTTTAGCTAGCTGATACCTCTTGAAATTGGGAATTCAGATATTTGCTTCCCAGGGAGCCTCTTTCAGTAAGTGGCAATAACTTGAAATCCTGTGATTCAGGGTTAATGTACTTGCAAAAATCTTTTGCAGTGACCAGCATTAACCAGAAGATTGTCTCTGGGGAACAGGACAAAAGTTAATAATTTAACTGGGTTCAGCAAATTCATAACATCAACTATTTCCATATTTTTGAGAAGCATTCCACTCTATTCACCTATTCCACCCTATTGGATTACGGCAGTAATACTGTTTGCTGAATGCCATTATTTCAGAAAAGCCCAAATTCCACCAGCCCACTCTTCAGTGTTTCCTCCTCACTAGTTGGAAACACCACCTTTCATGCAGACCATGAAGCGAATTTTGATTTTAAATTATGAGATACTGAAAGGATACCACTGACAAAGTCTTTGCACATTAAAAGCTTTGCTTGTTGAAGACTAAACAGTCTGGATACAGAGTACAAAGTACATTTGGCAATTATGAATGTTCTCATTTAAAAGCAAATACCTGATCAAAAATATCCAAAATCTTTTCAAATAATAGAATTTTTTTACTCTACAGAAATGAGAATGATGTGAAAGGACTAAAGTTGCTGTGGATAGGAGTACAGTGCATTTTCTGACACATAAGTGGAGTCTCATCTCTGAGCCCTATGAACTCCCCACTACCTTTCTGCTCTCTCCCATCACTGCCCGATTTCCACAGATTCAGAGTTTTAGCCTTCTGGGATGTCATGGCTTGAAGATTTTTGTCAGACATGGTGGCCATAAGAGCTGATTACCTGCACATGCATGTACAGAAATGCCCTTTCTGTGTGGAGCTTTATCTTTGTTCTTAGCTTACTCCTTTTTTGCTTTTTCTCAGATAACTATCTCTGACTTGGTTCTAGAATTCTAGGTAGCATCTGGCAAGCAGAAAGCCCAAGACCTATGTGCTATTTATCATAAAAAGGTAAATCACACACAGTTCTTAAACAAAAATAGGTAAAGGCCACATCTTCATATGTGTGATAGTGGGATCTCACATCCTGTGGACAGATTACACCAGGTTAGTCATTGACATCTTCTCTGCTCTTATTATTATTATTTGTAAATTAGGCCAAAGTGACTCGAGTAGGGTGTTTTTTGTAAAGAGTTTTTTAAGGCACAGGGACTGAGTTAAAGTGTTAGCATAACACTTAAATGACTATTGACATTTATTTGTATTTGACAACAGGAATTAATACAAATTATGTTAACCCATGACAACACAACCCTTTAAATTTCTGAATGACTTAGCATGAAATTCCATTTTTGAAACTGCTTTTATATATTGACTTCAAAATCATGTGAAATTTTTGGCATATGCAGCTCTACTCTTTTTTTTAAGTTTATACTCCTTAATGAGATTACTTTTCATGGTTTTTGAAATGTTTTGTCATAAAATGGTCATTTAATTCTTATATTTTAATTGTAACAGGCCATTATTGCTGCTGATTTATATTATCCTCTTACAAGCAAATTCAATCACAGGAGTTCTATTTCCCTCTAATCTTTATTAGTGAGGTGGAGAGAAAACTCTGCCACATATATAATTTAGCAAATAGCTGAGCATTTTCAAAAATGACAACAATTCCTGAAAATCAACAAAACAAAATTTTGTAAACTGGAGAGTATCTTGCAAATAGCTGAATGACTAAAGAAAAAAGCCTAGAAAAAGAACATGGCTGTCTTCATACATCAACATCAGTCAGTAATTTGACAATTTGGACTTGTGCTTACATTGTAAAAGAATAAAAGTAGAAACTTACTTGAATAACTTTATCTCTGTTTTTATGTCTAGACATTCTTACCTCAGTAATATTTCAAGTATCCTATGCTGAGGTAAATCAGTTGTTATATCACACCTTGTCAGGCGGACTGCTTGCGTTTGATCCTGAGAATGTTTCTTTTCCATTCATGTTTGGAAGGAGGCAAACATTGAAACAAAGATTACATTGCAGAACATTTAAGTGTTAGTTTATAGTTTGTTCTGTCAGCACAGAGCAAATTGATTCCAAACACTGAACCAGAGAAATGAACAAATTCTAATTGAATTCTAAATTAAAATGAGAAACACTTTCATTTAACAACCAAACATCTGAATTACTTACTAAAAGTTCATTGATATCTGTACTGAGAAAATCTTATGCCTCCACAGCAAGCAGTAGAAAAAGTAAATGCTGTTAATATAAGCAGTGTGTTTTCAAGATAACATGAAAATAGAATATTTCATAGAAATGCAAATATAGTGCTAATTTCTTGAAGAGATTTATCTTACAAAACAAATAATTTAATTGTAGTGACAAAGCTTGCAACTGAAACAAATGTATGAAGAAAGGCTTTTTTCCTAGAGGTAAGTAGGAATTTTCTGATTATACATTTTTTCAATAACAAAAAGTTTATAAAAACTGAAACATTCTACTGGAATACACTATTTTCTTCTTTTTACAATGAGCTCTTTTCCTGTCCTGAAGGTAATTTCTGTTCAGTCAAGAGACTGATTCTGAGCAAAACACAAAGGATTTTCTTACTCACAGTCTTTGCAGTGCCTGTGAAAGGAAAACTATCTTCAAAGTTCCTGCTCTCAATACAGAAGATTGAAAGCCACAATGCAGGTTCCCTACAGCCTAAGTGAACACCCAAATAGTAGCTACAAATGTAGTTTTGGTCTTTTCTTCCTTTTCTGCCCTCTTTCCTTTGTCTCACCCATCTGTGAGAAGAACCATAACAGAATAAAGTCTTTTAAAATGCCTCTCAGTTTCCCCGTCCCTGCAAGAGTTGGATTTTTAATCCAACACTTGTTTGCTTATGGGCTCTGTTTCTCAGGCTTATTGAGTCCTTTTCAGAATCACTGTTCAGGTCACGGTGTGCTGAGCCCACCAGTTTTTCTTTCTTCATAGTATTTCATTATATTGTCTTCAGTGGCTTATGCACTATGTGTCTTCTTTCCTTCACAGGTCACAGCACTTCCCTCTCCATCGCCACATTTCTCTGCTGGTTCCTTCCCTGTTTCCTCAGAGCCGCAACTTTGATTCCTTTGGGCCTGTCTTGGCCTGCATTTTGTGCATGGGCTGCACAATGAGCATCTGGCCTTGTTCCCTTCAGAACAAGGCTGTGCTGGAATTTCAGTCCAAAATAGAAGCAGGACTTGGTGCAAACTCAGAGCAAGAGGCACAGGAGTTGGTCAGCACTTGGCACTCGGGGAGATGGTGCCTGCCTGGGGAACATGAATCACAGAGAATTTAAGTGCTATGCAGCACTTAGGGAGTTAAGGAGAGGAGAAAAATTCCTCACCATTTCAAAATGAGAGATGAATGAGTAGATCTAATTGGGTTGAATTATTGTTTGAACATAGTTTCCTTGCTTCTTATTCAGATTCATGAAAAAATTCATCATATTGAGGATCTCTGATAGAAAATATTAACAGTGAATATATTACGGAGAGAATTACGGTGAATGAGTGGCAAGCCCAAGTACATTACAAGGTTTCATCTTGTATTGAAGGGTATTAATTTTAAAACTTTGAAACTCAACAGGACTCAACTTATTTGTCATTCCTTTTAAGCTATGTTCTCTTTTTCAAAGTCTGTGAGATGCTTAGAGCAAGGTCATCAGAGCTGAGGTTGAGATTGTAAAAAAGTGTTCCTTTTTTTTCTTTTTTTTTTAAACTTTCTTTAATGTTGAAAGTATTTTGCTCTATTATTTTCTTAAAGAAAGATTATACTCTACGATTACTTGGGTATCACTAGGAAGAAACCATAACTTCAGACTTTAAATTTATAATGGAGGAAATGTAAGTGGCAGAATAGTTAGTTCGTGCCTTTCTAAAATCAGAATTCTATTTCTGACTGAATCCTAATTGATTTTATTATTTTATTATTACTTGACTGAAGGCTATTGCTTTCAATGATAATTTTTATTATTATATTTAAAAAAATTGTCCTCAGTTTCTTTCTCCCACTACTCAGTTAACCCTGAAGCAAATGGGTCTCCTTGCCATAAATGCACAGCGAAAAACCATCTTCCCAGTTCTCCAGAGACTGTAAAATGCTTAAAAGGGTTAATTAATTTTAAAAATCTTCTGAAAGTATAAATATAATTCAAGGTATGTTAGAATTAATTTTGGAATATTATGAACTGCCATAAATTGTGACAGATTTTCAAGTGTCAGTGCTATTTTTCTTCAGCGGCAGATGAAAACCTCTTTGACATATTCCTGCTAACTGTAGTATTTTCTAAGGTTACTGAACTAGGTTGTGTTACATGATTAAATGCATGTATGTTGGGTTTTTTTTCCTCTGGATCTGTTCCTAAGGTATCTGGCAGTTACCTGTGTAGTGCAATTCCACAGCCTTTGCACTATGGGCCATCCCCAGGGCTGCCACTTCCTGGCTTCCAGCCACTCCCACACATGTGCCTGCAGCTTTTGTAACTCTGTCCTTTGGGGTCCTGTGACCTGTTTATTAAAAAGCAAAGGAATCTCCTTTAAAACTCACATATTTGTTTTAAAATATTAACATTTGATTTGGTTTGGAAATCAACAGTGTGAATAGTAGAAAGAATTTTTCCTGTGTGAAAGCATGTCAAAAATAAACTTTTGGTAAAGTAGTTTACAGGTGTGGTTGAGTCACTTGAGGGATTGGTATACCCTGATGGTAACAAGGTCTGTCCTAATTTCTGAGATCCCTTCTGAAGTTGTCTTTGCTTCAGCCCACTCACTGGCCTGAGCAGTAAACCCTTCTGAAGCAAGTTCAGTGATTTCCCACTTCTGTATTCCAGGATGTGGGCCTTCCTTTTTACAGAGAAGATCCAAAAATGTAACCAAGGCATTTTTTGACAGCTACACCGACGCAGAGGAAAGTGACTCTGTGAGGTGCATCACCATGCCTGTGTGATACTGCAAATCCAGCTTTACCTGGAAATAAAAGACTTTGTGTTGTCAGTAAGGGAGAGCTTCTGAAGACCGTGGTAGAGGACTTGGAACTAGATGATCTTGAAGGTCTCTTCAACCCAAACTCTTCTGGGATTCCATGATTGTCTACTGGGGTCATGCTTTACAAGACAGGTGCAACCTGTGGCATGACATGGCCACGAGCCAGCCCTGAGGCTGTCCCACCCGGCCCTGGCACTGTCCCATGCAGCCCTGGAGTCTTTTCCCTCAGTACTGTTTCTGTCCATAGCAAAAGAGGCTAAATCGTGGAAACAAGTGTACAAAAAGGCCATGCCTTTCTGTGTCCAGAATTTATTTTAAATTCTTTTAAACCCATCTCTGTAGTTGCCTTAACAGCACATATATGTTAAGACTGTGCATCTGATTAGATTCCCACAAGTAAAAGTATGGATAGGACTAGGGTCTCTTGAATTTGTAATTATACATGATACTTACTTCTAAGACAGTCTGTGCATGTTTAGTTTTGTGTAACCAAAGTTTTATTTCTTTCTGCTATGAATGACAAAATTAATTCTTGATCTACTGTTCACTTATATATTCAAAGAATTAATGATACCAGTGTATGTTACTAATGTCAGTCTTATAGCTCCCTCTCCCCACAGATATTTAGGATTATTTCTTTCACTGGCAGCAGCTGATAGAATATAATATTTTATAGTATTGAATCCACTGTTGCAATAAACATCTCATTTGAGGCAGTAATAGCAGACTATTATTTTAAGCAGCCTTAATCTTCCTTAGCTGTAACAAATCATTTAGAATTATTCAGTGTAAAGTATATAGGTGAGATGTTAATAGAGAACCTGTTAGCCCAAAATGCTGTTTTAATCAGGAATTTGAAATTCAGAATAGAATTTGATACTATAATAGCACCTTTCATACTGAAGGTATTCTAAAGCAATTTTCCTAATGAGCTAGATAGTGTGGGTGCTCTGACTCCGTGGGGAATACAAATATCAATAGCCACAGTTCTTTCAACATAAGCTTTCTTACACAGACATTAGAGTATGGAAATATGTGGGATTAAATACCCTAGTGAGTTTTCTCTGCATTTTCTGCATTTTCAGCAGTCATTTCCAGGGCTTCATGTCCCCCAACACCTCAAGCCTCAAAACCAGCACACACACATTCAACTTCACTTTAAACAAGGTAGGAAAACAATCAGTGGCATAGCTAAAAAATCCCAAAAATATCAAAACAGGGGAAAATCAAAATGAGAGAGTGCACAAAATATTTTCAGGGTCTCATTACTTCCAAGTCAGTGATCGGGTTGTAGCCAAAAACTGTCAAAAAGTAGACAAAAATATTCTTATTTTAAGAAAAGGAGAAGGAAAATATTATGTATTCGAGTATATGGAAAGAAGTATGGTAAAGATTTACATGATGAATTATAACAGGGAATAGGAGAGAAAAACAATAAATTCTTTCCAGTTTAATAGCTTATGCATTGGAATTCTTTGTGTATTAGCACCTTGTAGCAACACTTTGGCAAAGAAATCTCTAAACTTCTGATGGATGCATTGCTAGAAAAATCCCCACTGTTGAGCTACAAGTCTGTAGAGCAGAGAGCAATATCTTCATACACTCTACAAACTGCATTAGCTTCACTAGGCAAGTTAAATTAGAATATTTAAAGTAAGAAAAGTCTCTGTTAAATACAAAGTGAAAAGCTAAAGGATATGTGATTTCATTCTGACTGAAAAGCTGAACTCAGTTTCAAAAAGCAATTTTAATTAAAAATATCCAAAAAACCAGCTATTATTTGATAATGGAGACAGGAATATGAAAATGTTTTAAATTTTTTACTTGTAAAGAAGTAGAAATAAAATCTTTGGCCAGTAGAACAAAGATTTTTCTATTCTAAAGATCAATGACTTCATTTTTACTTTGTGACAAATGCCAGTAACTTAACCGTGGATTTGAGCATACCAGTTCTTTGGATAAAGTAGGATAAACCAGGCTGACCTCCAAAAAGAAATATGTGGAATAGCTACAGAAGTAAAACTTTTTCTGTACAAGAGAATTTTTGTTTTGACAAAAATTTCTGTCATCAGTTCAAGCAAAAATCTAGAGCAATTAATCTGTAGTTGGAAGACCAGATACAAAATTTCTTTATTTCCAAATCTACTAAATGTTCACGTTGAATACTTTCCTGATTTTGCAGGGAATGTGTCATGAGTTTCAGCTAACTGATGTGGATGGGATGTTCAATGTCACTGTGAACTTATCACTGACAGACATAGAAATTCAAGAGCATGTTTTCTGTGGCAGTTTTATCGAGCAAAACATTTGACTTTGGATCAAATTTCTTTGAATGTTTAGCTTTGATGACTATCAATCTTTGTTCATAGCATATCTGAAAGGCATTTTTTGGGCATTTTGTACTTTTTAAATGTCTCCTGTTAGCTAGTTCACTTGAAGAAGTGACTAATGTGTACCTTAACATGTTCTGCAGTTTTGCTCTCCAGATGAACAAGGCAAAAAGGATAACATTTTAGACTTAAAAGTTTTAAAGGAGAAAGTGCCCTGTGGGAGTTATTTTCCAGCCTGCAGATTTTTGTAACAGGCAAACCAATGGAAACTTCAAGTGTTTTTAAAGAATATTTCTTCCTTGCATATCAAAATATTGTACATGGCAGAGACCAGCATACTACAATGAAAGAGTTAGCTGGAGGCAAAAGGAGATCAGATCTTAGAGTAAAAATATGAAAAATTGATGTTGAGTTCATTATTCTCTGTTAATTCCTGCTTGCTTAACATCACTTTGGGTGGACTAGAACCCCCTTTGTCCATTAGCTACATGAAATGCCTTACTGCACTCTTGAAAGTTCTGAAATGTTTTCAGTGGAGCATAAGCAAGAAAAAGTTGTATTCCCTAAGCAAAACCCTAAGCTACTAAGCATTCATGTTTTCCCCTTTTAATTTTATAACTTCATAAAATTGATGGGGAATTTTTTTTCGGAATGTTTTTGAAGGTACCTCTACTTATACTCTTCTGATTACCTTTTGCGGTTGCAGTAACTGGAAACATGTTTGAACTGGCTGTCTGACTTAAAACATCCTATAAGCACACTCTCTTTAAAATAGATAGGTTTTTTTTCAATTGATTCGGCTTGTTCTTATTAATAATTGTTCCAAATGCACATGTATGAATGTATTTATGTGTTGAGGGACAGAGGATTGATAAGAAGTGATTCATCTCTAAAAATGGCATTTTGGTGTTCACAAAATATATCAAAAGCTGCCATGCTCAATATAAAATAATTTCCTCAGTATTTCCCTAATATATAAGTAGTTCTTAAACATGCAGTACATTACTGCCTGCTTTATTTGCATTTGTCATGTTCCAGGGCTCTTTCCTTATCAACATAAAACCCTCTGCAGTTGTACTGCTTGCAATAAATTACTTCTGCTTTTTTCTTTTGTTCTCAAGGTTGTCCTAATCTCTCAAGAACACTAAGGGACAGTAAGGCTAAGAAAAAACAGAGAATGAAAACTGAAGTTCCATTACAGCCTAGTAAGTTCAAGATTTAACATTGAAGAGTATAGAAAAGACATGGAGATATTGCACTATCATTCAAGAAACTCTTGCTCTCACTGCACTCTCAGTTGTGAACAAAGCACTGCATAATGGTGACACAGAAAATTTTAATTTTAAGGCAATCATGTCTAGTTTTCAAGAATAATTCCTTTATTTGAAGTCTGTTGGGCTGGGGCAGAGAGAAGGATAGATATGCAATTTATCTGACCAAATCATAAACATTTAAAGATGCCTTGTTCTTCAGTTAGGAAAGGGATTGGTTATGACTGGTTCAGATTTATTAATCTGGCATTTAGATGTCTGAGTTAAGGCAGACCAGTCCCTCACTGTGTGTCTAACTAATAATTTCTGAGCTCAAAACTTAAGCTCCTAACCCAGTGAATAGAGAAATGTAGCTCAAGTAGGCTGCAGAGAATTCAGCCTTTTCTCATAGTCTATGCAGAGGCAATATATTCAATACTACTCAAAAATGTTTCCTTTGCACAGGTATAAATAATTTTAAACCCACAAAATATTTATAATTGATTCAGTATGGAACAGAACTAAGCTGAGAAGACTTTGGATATAATGCCTACAGGTCAGACAAAGCGTATTTATCCTTAAAAATATAGGAAATAATTTAAGGAAATTACAGGAGACAATAATTATTTAATCTTTTATATTATCAGTATTTAATTTTTTCTAAATAATTTCAAATTTTTGACATATTCCTGCATGTATTTTAGTTTACAACATCACAGTGAAAATTCAGATCAGTCATGACATTTCTGTGAGAGTTTTCTGATTGTTACTGATTTTAAAATGTCTTTATTTCAGGGGTTTTACCAACTATATCCATCATCCATTTAATCCCATTGTTTCATTTCTTTGGCTCTCCAAATACTGAGCATTAATTTCAAACACATTCATAAAACCTTTGACATTGAATTACATTGCTGGCACAACCGACTTATTTATTCCTTCTCATATCAAAGCTGAAATAATACTAAAGGCTGCTTTAAATGTTGTCACTGATATAAGCAGTGCTTTTAAGGTACTTTTTAAACAAAAAGAGTATTTTTTTGTAAACATGGTATTGCAAAATAACTGTTCGCCACTTCCCTGAGAAACACCTCAAAATGTAGCTTGTTCTGCTTCACATTTTAATACAGTATTGCTTAACAATCTACATCAGGAAGCCAATCTACATCTTGAAGGAAATAGTATTACTTTCTGTGTTTTAAGTCCAACTAAACATTTAGACAGTTTTTAATTGACACAAGGTTGAACAATGTAGCATGAATTGGGAGTAAAAGTAAAATTAGCTGCTCTGGAGCAAGCTCCTGGCTTGTTCTTGTTATTAAGTAAGATGATGACTATAATTAGTGGCAGAGAAAATGTACAATTGTCTTTATGAAATGGCTGTGGATGATCTCCAAAAATTATCATGCGGTCTGTCTAGCCAAAAAAATATCACAAGAGGACACCTGTGTTCCAGATAGGAGCAGTTGTAGATCCATGGTTATATAAGCACTGTCACGTACTGTATTTGTTGCTGGAATCAGCACAAGATGGGGAATGGGTTCCATTTGAACAAAAAGTAAAAGAAGAGAGATGGAAAGCATTTAAACAAGGATCCCTTTTCCTTCAATTATCTTCCTTAATGTTTTGAATTACATTTGTCTCTATATTCTGTGTGTCAGCCTAGAAATCCATCTTGCCAGCCCCCCACTGTTATTCCTAGGTCAGGGAATACTACTCAACCTTTTCCTTCCTCTAAATACCCAACAAGTAGTGCCTGATTAAATGGAAATGCCACAGCCCTCATAGGAAGCTTGAAAGCACCTCTGTCTTCACCTCTGTGCATTTTCTTATCTGGTAATTACACAGGTTTGAACACCATTTTAAAGGAAGAAAGAGAATGAACCCTAGGTCACTGTTCCGAAGAGTGAGCTTTAGTCTAAAAGCAAGGGAAAGGAAAATCTCACTCTTTTTCTCATCATTTCGAAAAAGAAAACAATTTCTGGGATTTTTTTTTTTAGTTTTTTATAAGAGGAAATGAGTCTGCAGTGTGCTTTAAAACCTTCTGGCGCAAGCTCTTTAGAAGGGGAGGCAGAGAAATGCAGGTTAGTCATCTGCAGTGAGGTACATGACACTTAACTCTTCCAGGAATTAGGTATTTGTCATCATTTAGAGAAGTTAGAGGGTTTTTTTTCTGAAAAACTTTTATATTGAACTCCCTCTTCAGTTTATGCTACCTAGTGTCTGTGTAATCCAAGGGCACAGTTTCAAGATTCTGGTTTTGCACCTGGGAGTTTAAACTCCATGTAATTTATGTATTAGACATTTAAATCCTTTTTTGAGCTGGAATATCTGGTTTGGGGTGATTAAAAATTTTTATATGTGCTGTATTTATTTGCTCAGTCAAACAAGACAACTGTGAAGAGACCTGATCTGGTATTTAAGTGCAATTTTAATCAAAATATCTGTTACTCTGCTACTGTGATACATTAATAGTTCTATATATAGAATGTATCTTCTATCAGTAACTTCCAGCCATTACTCATCCCATGCAGCTTGTTTTTCTCACTCTTACAGTTCTATGGTGTAGAAAGAATGAGGAAGAGGTTCAAATAGTAATGCTACACAATAGTACTTTGAGACTAGGGAGAGATACAGTGCATCCAAATGGAGATTAAAGAGAATTTGTAGAGAAAGAACTACCTGATTTGGAATGAAATCAGAAACCCCATGGCTAATGAGCTCATCCTTGGGGAAAAAGAAAACAACATAAGGTAAATTATGAACTCAGCCCCGAAAGTACAGGCCATCAAAAGTAGATAATTAATTAAATTTATGTCATTAAATACGTATGTATGTTAAAAATATTCAACATGATCTGACATAGAGACTTCGATGATGATAGCATAACATTTAAATCTAAAACAAATTTTGATGAGAAATTGTGCTGTCCTTCTAAGAAGAGCAGAAATTCTGTTTCAATAGATGACAGCAGGGTCGTTTTGCTTTTTTTTCCTTAATAAATTTCAAAGGCCAACAGACATTTCATAATGGTGCCTTTCTTTCCTAAAGCAGGCATCTGGTAAGATATTATATTTCCCAAACTAAAATCCCCTGCCTGAACATTGTTCAAGGTGAGCTTAAATAGGGCAAGACACATGCTGTTCTTACAGCTGTATTTGTTCAGGTGCACAGTTCCCAACTGCATGGGGCTACCCACTCCCAGTACTGAATGCTAGAAGACAGAAAAAAGGGAAATGGCTAGGGAGGAGAATTTTATTTAAAGGTCCTGCTATTGTTAGAACAGTTACAGATCCAAAAGCATTACAATTAATAGTACCAAACATACAATCTTCTCTTCCTTGGTGTAAAAAATCCCCAATTTATATCATTGGCTGTTCATGGTTTGGTTGGGTGCACTGTTCATTGAGTAAAAAGCAAGCTGGATGGCCAGACCCAGAGAGTGGTGGCTAAATCCAGCTGGTGATGGGTGACAAATGACATCCGCCATGGC
Source organism: Bombycilla garrulus (assembly GCA_013400315.1). Taxonomy (NCBI): domain Eukaryota; kingdom Metazoa; phylum Chordata; class Aves; order Passeriformes; family Bombycillidae; genus Bombycilla; species Bombycilla garrulus. Next base: position 3,714,146 of record VXBU01007974.1, read on the forward strand.
TCAGTATTGGGCCCAGTCCTATGTTACATCTTCAGCAATGATCCAGAACAGGAGTTGGAGTGCAGCTTCAGGCAGTTGGCAGAGGACACCAAGCTGGGTGGGAGTGTCCTGAAGAGAAGGAGGGGTCTGCAGAAGGCTCTGGACAGGCCAGATTGATGGGCTCAGACCATGGATGGGCCCCTCCATTCAGGAATGACATTGAGCTGCTGCAGCAAGTCCAGAGAAAGGCAGCATATCTGGGGAAGGCCTAGAGAGTAAGTCCTACAAGAAATGGCTGAGAGGCTGAGGGTAGAAAAAGGGGAATGGGGGAAGAAGGAATATCAGGGGACGTTTTATTGTCCTGTACAGTTCCCTGAAAGATTGTTGATCTGTTCTCCAAACAAGTGATAGTACAAGAGGTAAAAGAGGAAATGGCCTTAAGTGGTGCCAAAGGAAGTTTTCTAATTGGATGATATGGGTGCTTCACTGGAATCTGGAACAGGCTCCTGAGGGCAGTGGTCACAGAGCATTTGGAGAACCCTCTCAGGCACATGGTGGGATTCTTGGGTGTCCCATGCAGGACTAGGAGATGGACCCGATGATCCTTGTGCATCCCTTCCAACTCAGGATGTTCTATGATTCTACACTACTCGGTATCTTTTTTCACTGACAGGGTTGTTCAGCACTGGAACAGGATGCCCAGAGAAGTCATTGAGTCCCCATCCCTGGAGGTGTTTAAAAGACTTGTAGATGTGGAGCTTAGGGACACAGTGCTGCACTTGGCAGTGCTGGGTTAAAGGTTGGGCTTGTTGACCTTCAAGGTCTTTTCCAACCAAAAACACTCCATGACTGTTTCATAGTGACAGTGTTCAGATTTGTCTATGTTTAAGAAACAGATGAATGCCTTCCTCTGTCTTCCCAAGGAACTCTACTTTCTTCTCTTTTATTTTTTTTTAATTTCTCTTAGAGTCTTAATAAAAGAAAATAAATTTTAATGCAGTGCCTCTAGCAGTATAATTAAAACCTTAAGGCTTGATTAAAGTATGCAGACTGTCAACTGCTACACCATAAGAGATTCTGCCACTGACATTTTATAATATGTAATGCATTCAGGGGAAAATATCCCAAAGGGGGGTTGCATTCTCCTAAATAAGCATAATTCATGGCAAAATTTAAAGAAGAAAACCATGAATTGGACTAAAATAAACAAGACACTTCTAAGTATGAGTGAATCTTAGTACTGTTCAACCAATAGTTGATCTTGTATCTCCAGGATAAGGCATTATACATTTATTATAAATAATGGTATATAAAAACGTATGTGCATTGGTGTCTGGACATCTGCCTTGCTTACTAATGAGGCTAAGACACTGGAGTGAATCATGTTGGCAAGGAATATGTTCCTGCATACATTTCTGAGAAAGATTTTAAGATCTGGGTGTTTAATTCAAAACAAGAGGTTTGTGAGGAAGGGCCAGTATGAGTAAGTGTGCAAAACATGAAGTAAGAGGTGGGGAGGACTTAGTGCTGTGCAAAATTATTCTATGTTTTAATACAAATTATCTTTTCAACAGAGAGTAACATCAATTCCCTAGACAGGTCAAGGGAGAGTAAAAATGTTTCATTTATAAAAATTCACAGAGGTTGAAAATTGTTCACATAAAATGTCAAGAGAATATGATCCTATCACTTAATTTTCTGTAACAGTTCTACTCTTTTTCCTATTCTTCTTTTTGCTTTTTGTAAGCAAACCTGGAATTTGTCCATATTTTTTTAAAAGCAAAGTAAACCTTGATTTACTTCAATTAGTTGTTTTCACTGTACACAGATTGAAGATTGAAACGTGCTGTTTAGTATTACATAAGAAACTAAATGTTACCCTACAACATTTCACAGTTTTGCTTTCTGGATTTTATTTATGCAGGTCTGCAGCTCTCTTAGGACTAAAATCCACAGAGCATGAGAGTGGCTCTAAGAGAGGTGAAGGGGTGACACTGCTCTAAGTGGATGTTCTCACTCTCAAACAATTCTTTTGTTATAGCTTTGCACACACCCGTCTGGATCTTCTGAATGCTGACTTTTGCATTTTTTCTGTATTATGCAACACTTGCTCCTGGATCCCTACACAGGTTTTAAAGACTTGTCAGGCAAATCAAAAAAGCAAAAAAAAATTTTCACTAAGACACTCAGCAGCAACATGAAAAATCCTTCCTCCTAATAAAGCCTATATATATAAGGCTCACCTTCCTTTTTTGTTGGAATAGTAATGAAAATGCACAGGTGCACCAGGAACAGCCACTCAGAGCCTTCCTTCAGCAGGATGGTGGCCTAATTCATCTGGCTTTGTGCTAGGCCTTATTAGTTTAAAAGTGAGCTGTTTTCCAGCATGAATCATACCAAGCAGAAATAGCCCACTGGAATACTTAATGTTTCTCTCACTAATTTTATTTAAAGATATCTCTGGTGATTCAAATTCAACTGTGGTTCAACTTTTAAACTTTTGCCATATGGATTTCCCTGTTATGTAATTTCTCATAGGCCAAAGAACCTCAGTTATTAACATTTTTCACTTGAAGGAATTCTTTTTAATGAAGTGGGAAAGATGAAGAACTGAAGGAGATTTAGTGCTGTTTATTTTATATTCTTTGAGAGCCACAGGATTATGTGCTAGCTTGTAAATGGACTGCGAGTTTATTTTCCCTCAAGAGCAAAAATGTCCCTGGAATACTACAAGGAAAATGGATTTCAAGACTCAGTTCTAAATTTAGAACTGTCATTAATTGTCAGCTTCTGGGAGAATCAGTGTTTTATAATGACTGCTCGTCAGGAAATGCTTTCTCACCTATATTTCCATTTTGAAGAGGGTTTCTCTTTTAAGCTTTTGGAGACATAATGATCTTGAGAAAACTGAAACTCTGTCTTTGCCCTGTTCAAGGGTGAGGATGATATCAAAAAGTGTTGCTAATATCATCTGTAACTAAACAAAGCACTGTAATAAATAAAAGAAAGAACAAGTTTCAAATTTTAATAGACATCACAAATATGTTCAAGCTTAAACACCTTTGTGTGGTTTATGGAATTTGTCATGGATGGAGCTTTAAATGTAAACTAGCCCTGTGTGGAGGAAGGATAAAATAAAGTTGTCAGTATTTGAACTTGAAAGAAATTTGCAAATAGCATCAGCTATAAGTTTCTGGTTATCCCTTCCAGTTTGTTATTTCATTCACTATGATCTAACAAGGGATAAAAATAGAAGTACAAGACATAGATCAAAAAATGCAAATATTTTTTAAAATAGTAAATGTTTTAGAAAAAAACTGAAACCACTTGTTCCTTTTTAGTCACAGAGGTGATCAAATTAACAAAAAAATTAAAATCCTTTAAAGTAGCTCTGAGACTGAAATCAGTTGTAAGTATAAACTTCTGGTATTTTAAGTAGCTGAATTAAAACATTTTAATTAACTTAAGATAATGCCTGAATAATTTCCCTGTGTTGTACAGAAAGGATTTCCAGATAATTTTAAAATGGTACACACCCATTCTGAAAAATGAAGTAAGAATTTGTTGCCTTCAGTTCATGATTTTTGCAAAATTTTATGCAGGAACACAGATATGAAATTTTTTGTATTGCCATCTTTATATTTCTTCTCAGTTGCTTTTTTTCTGAGTTGAAATGTCATGGTCTAGTTACTCTGCTGTTTTGCAAATATTTAAAGCCAGCATTGTCCCTGAAAGGTGTAATCACAGTATCCTTCCATTCATTTAATCCCTGTCCCCATGCTGCTTTCTCACTTGTTCTGGCTCAAGTGCTTGTATGACCATATGGTGCATCTGATGGTGGAACTGATCTAAAGAATTACTATAGTTTTTAACCGGATTTGGTCCAAACCACTGTAGTTTCCAATTCATTTACTGCTCAGCTGTATAGTCTCCTGTGTATTTACTTGCCACCCTGGTCCTCACACTTCTGGTTTTTTCTGTATAATTTTTTTCATTTGGGTGACTGAAGTTATGTCTTAGAAGTCCTAGACACGCATACTGTTCTGCCATCAGTTCTTTTATTTATTTCTCTAATGTTCAAAACTTTTCATTTTGTTAAAATGAAAAAACTGACTTTTTATTGACTGAAACCCTGCACTGCACCACACACTTGTGCTGAGTTGACAGAAGGGATAAGTCTTTTAAAGACTATCAGTCCTTATTCTGTCTTGCAGTGATATTGGCTATGCAGAGCGGCGTCTTTCATTATTCTGAAACATAAATCCCTCCAGTATTTCTTTACAAAGAAATAGAGAGCAGAGCTTCTACTCTGGAATGGAATCCCAAAATGAGGTGCTATTAAGAATGCTGGTGACAGTCATTCAGGTTCTCAAAACAAACTATAGCTTTGAGATTTAGGCAAGAAAACAGGAAATAGGGTCTAGCAGGGACGATATACATCTAGGGAGACTGAGTGAGTCATCTTGTCTCCAGTGTTTAAATAATGCTTCCTTATTTTCCATCTGGCATGTTGGGGAGATGAGTGGGTGGGAGCGTGTGTGCATTCTTTAACATGTCCAAGTTAAGTTTGGTAGTTTCAAAGATTCCCTGTGACAAAAAGAGAAGCATGTTGAGAGAAGAATTGGAGGGGAGCATCCTTTCCGACAGTGAAGAAACAGAAATAGCTTCCTTCTATGTTCTTACACCACACTGTAAGAATGGGCTTGATTAATAGGGTCAGAAAGAATGTTTACAGGTAATTAAAATTTTCTTCATTGAGTTTTAGATGATGGCAATTTATCAGAGAGTTCAGGTGGTCTTTAGTCATTCTATGAACTTTTTTTTTCTTCCAAAACAAAGGAAGAACATTTGAAGAAGGAGAGAAAGAGTGGGTAAAGAGAAAGTAAACATAGATTAATCAAGAGGAAGGAGTGAGGCAAGAGAACCTCATTGAAAGCAATAAACTTAAGTATCAATGGCTGTAGGTGCTTTTGCTCAAATGTAGTCTTTTAAGGCACAAGGGACAGAGATTTTTAAAAAAGTAAATGCAGAAAGGAAATTGAGTTGGAAGATACAGATTTAAAAAAAGGATACATGAAGAATGAGGGTTTAGAGAGTAGCTGAATTTTCTGATATCCTTTAACTACCCAGTCCTGGATAACTTTACTATGCAAACCTTAAATTATGTTTTTATTTATAGCTTTCACATAGACTTAATGTCACCTATTTTAATACTGTTATGCAAGACTTGTACCAGCGCAACAAAACATAGAATTTTTGTTTGTCTATTGAAACTATAGTATTATGACATCATTATTTGGGATTAAATATCCACTGCATGTGCTGGAGGTAAGGATTTTTCCTTTATTTTCTTTTCCTTCTTCCATGGAATTTTCTAAGAAAATCCCTGTAATCTCAAAGTTATACTGGTATAGAGGGAAGGGGGTGATGTTTTCCATTCCAGGAGAGGCTCTTGGCAGACACTTGTCTTTCAAATCAACACAGCCTGCTGTGCCTTTGAGAATTTATTCTCATAGGATTGTTTATGTGAAAGCACACAGAAATAGACCTCCCTATTTACAATGATCCAAATAGAGCCAACAAGGTTTGTTTTCTCTTTAGAAAAGAGGATCTAGTTTCTTTTCCAGTTTGCTTGGATAGGTGCTTTCAGGACCTTATCTTTTAACTCCTGAGATATGCACAGATTAGATTCAGTAGCTACACAGACAGAGATTATAAACTATCATGATTACTGACACACTCGGTGATTTAGACTCTCTTGACCTTCAAGGGTATTGGGAAGCCCATCTGCTTGGACAGGCTTTTTCCTGATAGGGGGCCTTCTTTGTCTAATTTCAGAGTCATCCCTTTTGTCATGTTAACTAAAATAAATTTCATATGCGTGCATATAGTGCTGTTCAGTGGGTAACACTGTTTTCCTCAAGTCCTATCCCCAAAAACTTTCTGTAACTTTGAATGTAACGTATGCTTGCCTCTGCTACTGACTGGAGACCCATGTACCTAAAACTGCCTTCCTAAATGCAGGCTAAGGGAGAAATTTTGACAATTACACCATCATTTCACTCTTTTAATAGCTTTACTATTGGCTGTCCCAATGCATTAATTTAGTATGAAGCTAAACTGAATTAGTCATATCTATAAAAGCTCTTCAGGGTTGCACTTGTTATACTAAACTGAAGGATTTCCAGCTGGTATGGCAGCTTGTGAGGCTTTTTTGGCAGATATGTCATGTAATTTACCAACGGGTACAAAATAATAGTTACTTCCAATTTGTTTTACAGGTTTTACTACATCAGGGGTAAGTTCAGTTGCTCAAGGAGGTTGGGAAAGATGCTGCTAATACAGTTCATACAAAACACCATGTTCAGTACCTTGCTGTAGCCATTTGACATGGAAAATGGAATGTTCCTCAAACAGCCTTTTATGTAATATTTTTCTCCCATACGTTTTGATAAACATTTAAAGATAACTCCTAGTGATGTGAGTGATTTCTTAAAAAAGAATGCTTTAATTGTTAGAGTTGCATATATAAAACTGTGAATCCAGGAATCCATGTCTGTAATATTGGATGGTGAATGAATCATGAGTCTGAATCATCACCCTTTACACTGAATGCATAAAATGTGAATCTTTTCATTCTACCTGGTCAGAGAATGAATTCTGCAGTGATGGAAGAAATAAAGAGTGATCTTGGGAGTTGTATGTATCTCAGGCCAGGCTTTACTCTTAAAATTAAAATCCATGAATTAGTTTTGTTCAAGTACATCATGTAGCCCAATGTTGTGTTAAGGACATCAAAAGTCACTGTCCTTTGATAAAGGACATTTTGATTAAGGACAGAGCCTTGCTCAGACTCAAAGGTTTTCATTCCTCACAGGTTATGGAGAAGAATATTTAAAAGTCAGTGATTATTTTCCTCAACTAAATTTTTCACTTATTCAAAACTGAAAGAAATAAGTTGTTGCCTCCAAAACCTTTCTGTAACCTAAAAATAGCAAAACTGTCTGCTTTAAAAGAAATCTCCTTAAAAATGTGCTCCAAAAACTTAAGTATTTTGCCAGTCTACTAAGAAGCTGAATTTAGCTACCTTCACTTGATAAAAAATAATACCTGAAGAAAATGGAGCCTACGGACCGAGATATAATGTAACCTAATGGGAAGCACAAAAAAATTGGGTGTAAGTTTGCTCTAGAGATCTAGTGAACCATCTTCATTACAAAATACAATCTCTCTGCCTTAGGATTCTCAGCAAGAAGTTTGCCCCCTCTCTTTCCTTTATGTGTGGTAAAACCTTGGTTATTATACTGACTGAATTAGATGTTTTATAGTATAAAATTATCAAATACAATTTGAAATGTATGAAAGGGATGTATTCTTTTATAGTCTAGTAAAAAGTCTTTAAGTAGCTGCAAAGAAGTCTTTATTTCATGGATTTCAAGGTACTTAAATCATAATTCCATTTTGTTATAAATATTTAATACATCATATATTTACCTTTCATTTATAATCTCGAAAAATTGTAGTGGGTTTTCACAGAAAGTAGCCCACAGATTGTAAATTTGTTTAGTTCCTGGGATTGGCTTTATTCTCTTTTCTAAGAAACGTTGGCATTGTCCAGGGTACCCAATCAAAAAATTCCCCTTTTTCTTCTCCAGAGTTTCAAGTATTTCAAACAGTTAATGAAAGATAAGAACATGAGATGCTACATGCATTTCTGGCTTATGTGAAATGAAAATTTTCCACTGGAAGTAGAGCTCATAACAGAGAACTACCAAGATTATTCCTATTCTTCCTTAGTAGCTGATGAAGTTTTCCATTTCATTTTTTTTCCTGGATTTACTTCAAGGAAGTCTTCCATTGTAAAGAGTTCCATTATCACTTCCTGTACACCATCTCCACTGTTTTCTCTTTTACTTCCATAAGTTTTATCACCTTGCTATATGTTTTAAATCTCAGTAAGAATATTAAGTCCAAAACTTTTCCTACTGGTAAATGTTTTATTTTCCTCTAAAATGGATTCCAAGTCTGAATTTAACATAGCTGCATTTTTCCAGGTACTGAGGAGATTTTTGTGGACTTTCATCCAGCATTTCAACAGGCCTAAATATTTTAAATATTTTTAGGAGGTTAGCTCTGAAAATGTAAGGACAGAGATGAAATTCTGGCCTCATTAAATTCCATGGAAGCAGGATTTAATTCTGCAGTTTCAACTCTGTGGAAAACTTTTTATTTCCCATTCGTATATTAATCAGGTTGCCCTTCTGAAATCAGACCTACATGATGAATGTGAATAATGACCGGACAAAATTATTACATAATAGTTGTAATTTAGTTTCACCTCTTTCTTAATTTCACCAAAAGCTCATTTTCTGCCAGTTGATCTGAACTCAAAATGGGTCAGCTGGCATATTAAAGATATAATAAGGCACTGTAAAAAATACCTGAAAATTTCAGTTCTGAATGGAACTGAAGGCTTATTCCTTTCACTTTCCCAATATAAATCATTTATGTTATCTAGGTCTGATGTATATTAAATTATCTATGGAGGAAATCATATCAAGAGACTTCTTTCATTATTAGACTGCAGGGAATTATGGTCAGTCACTTGAGTGAAAAGTACGTAGGGTAAAACAATAAAATATGGAGATTGGATAATGCATCATTTCAATCAGGTTTGAAAATAATAAATATACAGGAGATAAAAAGCTAGCACTTTTGCTGGAGCCTTGGATTTCATACTCCTTATTTCTTATTATTTCTTTCTTCTGCTGGATATATAAAATTGCAGACATCATGTCATTCTATGGAAACATACCTATACATTGAGAAAAATATCTACTTTATTTTTCACCTGTAGCATTCACCTTGAATTGTAAAAGAATTTCAAATAAGAGCACCCTCAGTTTAATGTGACAAAAATCTTATCCAAGCCAGTAATGCCCTGAAATATAACTCAGTCGGTTGTTTTTACTTGATTGCTACTAAGCAGATTTACCTTCCAAGGAAAGATAGTCTCATATGTAGTACATAGAAGGTAACATTCTGGTTTTTTTCTCCTTGACATGACAAATTCCTAGAACAGGATGAAACACAGTTTTCAGAACACGCTTAATCCTCTGACTCTATTCTTTTGATGTGTATTGTATAAATATTGTATAAAATATCACTGAAATGAAAGGGGTATTTGGTATGAAGGGGCACACTAAAATCTGCTCTGATTCTTGTCTCTGAAAATACTGGCCATCTAAAAGTGATTAACAACAACTTTAACCTGCTTTGCAACTGCATAAAATCTATCCCATAAAATGTTTACTAGGCTTAATTACTGTTACTAAAGACTAAATGTACCTAGAATATACTTAATTTCATATTTTTGCTAGATGGCAAAAACGCTTTTGTTTAACAGTTTCTCTATCTTCCTTCCACTGATTTTATTTCATTTTTTATTTTTTTTTTCACAGCCTGAAGAAAACCCAAAATAAAACAGGAAATATTATTAGACTTGTCACTTTGAATCAAAGCTTCTGTTTCCCAAAAGCATTTTTAAGGTGAAATTAATTTTTGTTTCTCTTACTGAGCTCATTTTATCCAGATAACAGAGGAAAAATGTCTGGTGTCTTCCTCTTCAGTTCAAAGTAGTAATACCATACAGGAAACTAAAGTGAAGTTCCAAAGTATTCTGTCCTAACTGGACCTGTGCAGACGGCAGATCAAGGATGGCAAACCCAAGCACATCAGTGACTTTGAACAAATAAGTCTCTACCCAAGTCACTGGAAAGTGCTGAAGAATGCTGAAGATGTTTATTGCCTAAAATTCATCAATGAGCTGAAAAAATGTTTCGGGGGTGGGAGGGGTGCCTTTTTCTTTTCTTTTNTTTTTTTTTTTTTTTCCCAGTAAATAACAGCACTGACTAGAAGCATGTTCTTTATGTGTTTTCTTTAGAAGTTGACTTGCCCTCTGTCCAGGCAGGAGCTCTAATCCGCTGTGCTGAGCCAATGTCTGGGAATGGAGGGGGCTGTATCTGCTTTTACTCCAACCTGCATTACAGGTCTACAAAGAACACACATCTTTTTGTCTCTTTTTTTTTCGTGTCTGAGAAGCAGATTATTAGAGGCTATTTAACATTTCCTCTGCTTGTCCCACTGGTGAAAGTATGTGAAATAGAAAGCATTATATCCTTACCCTTTTTAGATTTTATCCTTTTTAGGGTACAATCATCCTTTGTAAATTGGACCTGGGAATAGCCAACTTTTTTTCCTCTGCTTTTATTTCTATTCCTGTGCCTTAATTTCCTACTACCTTATATTAAGGCAGCAGTTGGGCTTATATAGCAGAAATAAAGCATCCTTGTTGAATTAAGGGGCCTAAAATGTCTGGAAAACAATGCCTAGGAGAATGTATGAGGACTCTGAGGATGTCCATCAACACGCTCATATTACCTGAGGCCTCTAACTGTTGCACCTTTGGCATAAAAATAGAGTCTGTCCTTCCTGAATAATTAGGGTGAGAGTTGCACAAGGAAATTCACTCTTGCAGGAAGATCTTTGAGTTCTCCAGTCATATAGATCATGAATGTATCATTAAGGTAATCATAAAGGTGCCATTGCAGAACCGATCTTTAAAACCTGAATTTAATCAGGTATTTTACTGTTTTGAAATGTTTAAAAAGTGGGGTTTTTTTAAGAGTAATCTGGGGGGGGGCGGAATTGTTGTTTTTGGTTTGGGTTTTTTTATGTTCTTTAGCTGTATCATAACATAGAATCTATTTTAAAAATTTTTTTTAAAAAGGGAGGAATTACATCAAATTGTCATGAATGACACTACACAGGATTAAGGCAATAAAAACCATAGCAAAATATAAAAACACATAAACATAGCAATTTAGTCACTGCAGTCCAGCTTCCCTTTTCTTTTAATATTTATCCATTCACAATAAATACCAACGAAAATCATCTATATTTTTCTTTCTGGTCAAAAATTTGTGATCTTTTCAGAGCTACCAGGTGGAGGCTACATAGCTTCAGAGTCACAATGGAAAACTTGTGAAGCTGCTGTCCTATATTTCTGTGTTACAACACCTACACACACACTGCCATCATGTCTTACTGTCAGAACATACTAAAGCAGTGTCATTTTAGGGTTCTCTTAATACCAAGAAAAACTGTCCTTTTGTTCATTATTTTACTTTAAAAACCCAAACGGGCTCGCTGGGGGATGATTTCATAGCCCATGTGGGCCATCTGTTTCAGTGCTTAGCAGTCCCTGCTGTCTTCCCTGTCCAGCTAAAGACCTTTGGGGTGTTTTTATCTGTGTTGACAAGAAGAACAGATATATTTCCTTCTTCTTTTCAGGGATTTGCTGTGTATATTGAGTTTTGTACTTCACCTCTTCTCCCTGTATTAAACAAATTCCATTTCTTCAAACCATACTTATATCTTGTGTTTCCAGGTTGCTTATTATTCTTGCATTCTCTGGATTTTTCTCCAGTCATTCTACCTATTGTTTAAGTTAGAAACAGTCTGCAGCTGAGATACTACAAGCACCACATGGAGTGAATTGATTACTTTGGTTTTCCTATGTCCCACAATGTTTCCTTTTCTTCCAGAAGTGCAATATTTTTGATTTTTCTCTAGTTGAGATCAAACTGTTTTGAAGAAATTGCCTATTGACAGAGAACCTGCATTTATAAATAACAACTTGCTTCAATAATATAATAATTTGTTTTTACCCTGTCTTCTGATGTTTTTCAGACTTCAAAGAGTGGTGATGTTTTGGAACTTAATAAATACATGGATTCATCTCTCAGGTTTTCATCGTGTTTTAAGATGGCATGAGGAAAACATCTCTGACTAAAAGTCTCCCAATCTTTGCAGGTAAGCAGTCCAATTTTGAAAATGTCTAAGTGCAACGAACTTTAAAATCATTAATGGAATTTAATAACAGTGCTTGACCCTGTAAGATTCATAAGGGCTAATCATAGAAGAGCAATAATAACTTTTTTATTAGTGATACATTCTTTACATACTTAAACATTTTACCACTTACATCTGTTTGTAAGAGTCATATGAAACACAACCAAAACAGAATTTAATAGTAGTTCAGCAATAATAACATTGACTTAGGCTTGTGCATTGTCCCAGGCAATATTCAGGCTCTGTTCACAGTGGGAGAACAGTCAGTACTGCAGCAGGTCATTCCTCTATAACAATCTTATACTTAGGAACAAAGTATCAAAGGTCTCTTAAAAGTATCTCCTTAATTAATAAACAGAAATACCTAAAATGAATAGATGATAGATAGCTCACTGGTTTGACTAGTATCCCTGAAGTACAGGTAATATAAGTTGAACCAGAGGTCACTTAATGTCTGCTCTCCCTAGACAGAGATTCCATTTATTTTTCTGGATATCCCAGCATGCCTTAAGATAACACACTTTTAATTCAAATGATGGTAGGCACAGGCTTTCAGTCAAAACCAACACTGGGAGTAGAAATACAGAATGGTTTGCTGTAGGTCATTTTTCAAAGAAGCTGGTAAGAGGGGCTGAAGCCAGCAAAATGAAAAGAAAATGTTAGAATGGAGGAAACAGCAAACACAGAACATGATCAATTATACAAATCAGCTGAAGTAATAAAGCAAAGGAGGTGATAGTAAAAGCTAAGATTGCAGCTAGCAGTACTGATAATGCAGCATCTAAAGGGATAAAACTTCTCAGCTCTAGAATGCAGGAGGTGTGATGCAGCGAAAACAAAATAAGAGAAAACCTTGGATAGCTCACCTCAGTCAACTCAACTCTTCACAAAAAAATGGCAAAAGATCTCCCAAAGGAAAATCTTATCCACTGGGACAGGCATGATCTCTGTATTCTTTAATTAGCATTGAATTCAATACCCAGAAGCATTTCTAGAGTATCAGAAGATAAAAGTGGAAGGGAAAAATCTGCTTTAAATTTCATGTGTGATTGTCACTAGTAGGAATTGATATTTCGTGAATTGTTAATGTCAAGTGAACGTTAAGACTAATTTGAGGGGGCAGACTCCAATAGTTAACAGTTGACTACTAAAACACTCACAGGAAAATCCTAAAACATGCATTTGTGCTTCCTGACTTTCTGCAATTGGCTCAAGCCAGAGAACCTGTGTCCACCTGTCTGTCTCTCTCCCCTTTTCTTCCTCTCTCACACATCATCATACAGAGATATTATTTGCAGGCTGAGTTCTTCACTTCAGTGAATGTGATTATGATACTGTGAATTTTGAATCACAGACACTCATAACTTGTTCCTCTTTGCCTTAAAACTCAAGCACAGGTACTGTTAGCTATTTAAAAGTATCAACTTTCCAAAAAGAAACAAAAATGAAAAATAAGCAAGGTCATAGACATTTCAGTGCTAATGAACGTTTGAAAATGTGACCTGTAGCTCTATGATTCAGAGTTTAAAAGAAAATTAAAATCAAAGGAACTGTAGTATTTAATAAATACTCAGAAATCTTTAGGTTGCACCTCATGATTGGAATATTGGTGATTGGGAATATTGGTGATAGGATTATATTAATTCATTAGTATTTATTTTATTTTAGTTCCCAGAAACTAATCATGGAGCAGGGCACCTTAAGCTGGGCACTCGATTTTCCATGGCCAAACAGATGCAGTGTAATGAGGAAGTCAGTAGTCCTCTGGCCTGGCAGCCACTCTTAACACAAACCATGTAAAATAGAGTTCTTCTCTTCACTATATTGGCCCTCGCTGAAATGCTCAGACTATGATTCACATTCATCCTGTGATACTGAAAAGCAGAACACATCCCTTTGAACTACTCCAAGAAAAGGCAATGCAGAAATAAATCTGAAAGCCTTTTTGTTCATGTCCTGAATTTGTTTCTAATCACAGATGGCCAAAGTTGCCTATCAGCAAGACAGGACTTTGTGCCTGGTGCTGGCAGTTTGTTCTACACACACCTCAGGTCTGGGCAGACCTGACACGGGTGGTTCAAGCCATGGGAGGATCACTGAGTGGCAGACTGTGCTGATGAGCCCTGAGTCAGGGAAGGATAAACTCAAGGTCAGATTTCATTAGTAATGTAGGCAATACAACTGTTGGTGGTGTCTGCCTCTTCCTGACAGGTGATTTTTTCCCTGAGGAAGAGAACATTGAACTGCGTGAAGTACTTACTCTTACAGTTTGTTAACCTATTCTTGCCTTTTTAACAAACACACAAAATGTTCTGATAGTTTTGTAAATATTGCATTGCAGGCACAAAAACAGATTTTAAGATTTGGGTATGTATCTCTAATCTTTGTCCCTGCAGGGTATCATAGTAATGATGATTTGTTGTTTGGAGTTTAATTAAGAAAAAGTTAAGATCTACTTACTTGTGTTCTTACAATTAAACGCAAATAGGTTTAAAAGAACCTGCTTGGTTATGCAAAACTGAATAATACTGACAATCCAATTAAAAAAAAGTATTAAAAAGCAGCTTAACTCCTAAATAAAGCAGAGGCAACAAGGCACACAAGACAGGCTATTTTGTATTGATTTGCAGGGACTGAAGTAATGGTAATAATTAAAACTCATTCAAAATAATAGATACTAAAAAGTTTTCTGTCCTAATCAACTATCCTCCTGGTCATACAAATGAATATTTCCACAGGTCTTTTTCTTGGTGTTTTCACTGCCTCTGAAATGTTTTTACATTTCCCTTAGTTCGTTTTTTCTTAAGCAATTCTTGGTTTGTTTTCCATTGCTTGTTGAACCTGCTCGTACATCCAGACCATCATGTTTGACCTGACCCGAAGTACAGCATGAATACACATTCTACCATTTTATCTGTCCTGAAGTCATGATGTGGTGCACGTTATCCTACACGCTGTGGGGGGTTGGGGAGACACACGCAAATGCATATACATGCAAATATCTCATCATGAAAGTAATGAGAATGAGATGAAAATAAAGCACAGTTTTAATATTCATTAAATTAATAATTTGAAAGCCTTGCATTAGCAATTCTATCACATGGAGAAGTGTTATCTTAAAAAGTTTCTCTAAGGGAACATGAAGGGTTTCAGTACAATTTTGTATTCCTTTTCAGCTTGGTACCCTTGGCATGTGTATATTCTCATCAAGATAAATCAGACTGACAAGGGCTGGGGACTTATTAAATCAGGGATTTTCAATGGAATTTTCAAAAGTACCAAAGGAATTTTGAAAATCCCTTAAAAGACACTATTTGTATCACATCTGACTCCTGGCTGAATGTGCATGACAGAAAAGGCCTACAAGCTTGGTGAGGGGCTTTTGTGAATATTAGGAGACTATTTTGGTGCAGAGGAATCAAATACAAACAGTATGTGTGAGTCTGTTTGAATGTCATAGAAAAAACATATCCACTAAATTACAGTGAAATTAGTTCAGAGAAATGTAGTTTTCTCAATTTCCCTGCCGTATGCTCACAGATTTATGCTAAATTTAGGGGACCTGTGACTTTAAATGACAATGTAAAGATATCATTGATGTGAATGGGAGATTCCATGGTTTTGCTTCAGTGACTGTCTATTGCTAATCACTGCTGAATATTTAGCCTCCAGTTTATGACTCAGAAGTCTTAACTGGTACACACCAGACCACAACATCAGAATGTGTTCTATCTATTTAACCATAAAGGTGCTGGAGAAACACTAAAAAGAAAAGAAATCCTGCAGGTATGTTTTGCTTGGTGTCTGCTGTGATGAGGAATATTCATGACCATTTGACTTATTTGGACCTAAATACACTGAGTTTTAGATTGAACCTGAAAGAGTGAAATCTCAAGCTTAGGTTTACTATAAAACACAATTCTGAAATATGCCACAGGCATATCTCTGATATACTGTGTTATAAAACTTCAGGAACGATTCAATATTAGTACAAACAAATTATTTTGAATGCAACTGTTTCACTGTGGGACACTTAATTTTCTTCTATACAGCTTGGAGACAGAATATTGACAGTATTGGCTAGTCCCGTGAGTTTCTGACTATGCCAGATGACAGACTTGTTACTAACCATCAAAGCAAGAACGGTCTGTATAATTTTGCAGCCTGAATGGCAGGAGATAACTTACTGAAAAGAGCTGATCCCAGGCAATTATTCCAGACTGAGTGACCCTGAGTTAAGTCCATTTCAAATTAATAGAAAAATAAACCAAGTGGATTACTAATTACAGTTTTTTAATTATTTCAAAAAGCCAAGCTTTGAGAAATTAAAGGAACTCATCAGAGAATTCAGCTGTGCTGAAGAGCTCAAACTCTTCAGTGTCAATGAGGCTTGATATTTTTGAGGTTGTTGTTATTAATCAATGTTGCACAGCTTTCCGGAGCTGTCTTTACAAACTTGGATTTCTTGCAGGAAATAGTTTCAAACCTACTGGATGAATGAGTGCTCAAGAGAAGAATATCACGAGTTTGAGAGATGAGGTAATATTTTGCTACAACCAGGAGGTTATTAGGTAAAAGAATAAAAGGTGTTGGTTCTGTGAGTTGTTATTTATGGTTTGGATTTGTTCTAGTTAATTTGTTTGGTGTTGCTGCAAGCTGGGAGAGGGGCGGGGTTGAAGACCTGCTCAAAAGGAAGTCAGATGAGAGGAGAGGAGACACGAAAGTATGTGGTCAGGAGAGAATGTAAATTCCTGATGGGAAGGAGGACAGGAACTGCCCCAGCTGTGAAAGGGAACAAATATTTGCCATTTTTTTGGAGGGTGTGTGTGTGTGCTGCTCTTGGGGGAGCTCTTAGGGGTGCTGCTCTGGCTCAGTTGAACCGGCACAAATAGTTTTCTTTTGCTTCGAAGACTTTGTCCCACTCCGTTGTATCCAAAAGTGAGTTTATTTCTGTGGCAGGATGTGTCCCTCCCTCTCTACCAGAGATAGTTGGTGCATATGGATGAGATAATTCAGGGTGAAAGGCCCAAAGGAGTCATCTCTGTCACCAAAAGGGCTCAAACCCCAGCTTAGAATCAACATCTTAGTCTGGAGAGCAGATGTGGGCAGAGATAAAAGAAATATTCTTGACTGAGAGAACTTCTTGACTATTTTACAAACTATAACACCTGAGTTGTCCCAGAGGCAGAAGCCTCTCTCATGCACAGTCTCCTTGAAGGTATGGAAGACTTCTTCCCCAGAGTTTGGATGCAGATTCCATGGTTGCTTTCCTGGGAGCTGAGGGAAAGGATCTCAATGTGTGTGTACCCCACCGAGAACTGGATGGTAAGATACACTGAATCCTGAGTTATATTACTTATTCTATAAAATTAATAGTACCTTTAACCTCATGCTGTATATACCTACCAGTAGTTTCTTTTTGTCCTTATGCCTGTGTAGTATTTGTTTAAGTCTTATGTCTATCAGTTTTGCGTCTATTAAATAAATGATTCACTTTATAATAGACTGAATCAGCCATTATTAAAGAACTTGTGAATGAGAGTGGGGTTTGGGGTGCTGGCTACCCCAGTAAAGCTACTGCCTGCTGCCAGAGGGCTGGGGAAAAGGCAGAGACTTATCTAAATCCCCACAACTATTCATAACAATTTCTAACACAATTATGCAGAGAGCCTGTAGGGAATGGAGGGGCAGATTGATCAGGGAACAAATGTGAATCGGAAGTCAGAAAACTTATTAAAAATGCAAGAACTGGCAAAAAAAATTATTCTGGTAAAATTAAAACAATTAAATCTGGTAAAATAAAAACAAATAATGAAAGATCCAAGCAATAAAAAGTAGTTTCTACTTTCCATGGGAAATATGTTTCTTGTTTTTCAACAAAGGCAATGTTGAACTGGAAGAGGAGACAGTCATTCCATGACACAAATAATCAGAAGAACCCTGAAAATTTGCTACAGTGGGGAAAAAATTAAAGGGGTTTTTTAGAGACTAAAAGACTCACTGCATGATGTGGCATATGCCTGGTAGGAATTTGGAATGGATGTTCTGCTTTAGAAGTGATGTTGAGTTCCCTTCAATATTGTGATTCATGCAATGGATCTGTGCAATGGCCATCATAATCGAAAAATCAAACAGTGTGATTTATTCTGCATGCTGTCTTCAACTGCTTAATTTCCTTGTAATCTAATGATGACAGGTTTTTCATAGTGTGCTATTTCTCAGTGTTTTTTCAGCTTTTCTAATCACTTCTGGGAAACCTGTTTCAAGGGCACTGTAACATTGCAGCTATTTCAGGCAGGGAAAGACCAGCAAGGCTCTGAGGTCTTTTTTGTTTGTGTGCTCCAGTTAAGGGTTCCAACATCTACTTGTTTATTACTTTGATTCTGGGTGTTCATAGATGACATTTAACCTTCTGTCATAACTCACTGCATGGATGGGTACAGAATGATCTAAGTTTGATATCATTTTACAATATTCATAAATCCTTGAATTTTTATATGTTGTATATAGAAAACCTTGCCATTTTTTCTTTCTGCCATAAAAATGGACTGGTAATTGGCTTGTGAATCTTAACAGCCCCATGCCCCTGTCAAAACAGAATATAAGTTTAACAAATACTCTTGGTTGGTATCCTTTCTGAGGGTGGATTTATCTGTGAGTTTTAATGGAGTCCTTTATGCTGGAAACATCTTTGGAGACAAGTGGAAATAGTCTGTCAGTTGCCATGGACACATCTGTGTGAAAATCCTATCCTCCTCTTTCACCATGTGACTGCATACTGATATGTGCTATATGGAGCAGACTGTGTCCCCAGCTCCATTCCTAACATGCACTTTGATGCGACTCCCTACACAGCTAATTTACACAGCTTGATTTTGATGCAGTCTGTATCAATTTTGGCAATTTCTTGTGAGAGCCACGGCACTGCAAGCTCGGTGATAGCTCATAATAAGCCAGTATCTTTGCTGTAAAGATAACTGTGAACATCATTAAATGAATGCTATGCCAGGGGGATTGGGTATCCTTCCAAAAAGCTTTTCATTTATCCTGTGGTGTCAAGCACAACAAACAAACTGTAATCAGCCTGAGATTCTTGGGATTTCTGTGACTGGAAATTTCTCCTACAGTGAAAATTCAGTACACTCATACATGAGGACAGCAGCGCACCCTTCACATTCTGGTAGCACCTTAGAAGTCCTAAGCTGAACTTAGTTTGCTATTTGCTTCAAAAAATCCAGCCAGATGCTCCCTTATTGTGTTATCATTATAATAGTGCTAACAATTGAGATGAAGGGACTTGGGGGCATGCTGATAAATGGGCATAATGTAGAGAATGCACTTTATCTCTATCTCCTTTTTTTTTTTTTCTAAACAATATAGAAAGGATGCATGTTATGTATGGGTTATATATATTACAAATCTAGTATAAATAAGAAATGAAATGGAAATAAACTGAGAAAATATTGCTGAATGTATCTCTAATAAGGTCATTTACTAGAAACATGATTTTATGAGGACATAAGAGCAGTGTGGTGCTGACATGTCCAGCTGACAGGTCTGCTACCCCATTCACCAGATGCAGCCTATTTGGTCCAATACAGGAAAAGTCTATGTTTAATTCATATTTATCCTATTTATTCTGGGCTAAACGCAAGTTTCAAGCTTGTAAAAATGCTCAGAGCTCTTCTGAGGCCCTTGGGGGGACTTAGGGGTTACATTGGGATATTAGTGGTTCCTTGAGATGGTCTCCAAGCCAGAACTTCAAAGGGGAGGAAGTAACAAACTTGTGATCCATTTACATGTACAGCAATCTCCCATAATTTAAGTCACTGAATGCCCAAATACAGCTAATAATCTCTCACTGAAGCACACAAAAGAACAATGTTGTTAATTAATTCTACTCTATGAAAACAGCTTTGGCAATATTCTCTAAAAAAACCTGTCATTTAATTGTATTTCTGTAAAGAAAAATTCAGCTCTCAGTAGTGAAATTATTTTGTTAAGAGTAGAGAGGAAAAAAGAAACTCTTATCTGAAAAATGGGAGACAGTGTGCTATCCACAAGCTCAGCCTATGTGAGAATAAGTCTTTATGGCGACAAAGGAGAGTCTGCAGAACAAGAGGAATGTTTTTGCACTTTCCTAATCATAGATGACAAGATAGTGCAGCCAGCTGGGCTGCTCTATATTGATGTTGTTGCAATGGCCTCATTAGGAAAATGGAATTGCCATAATGTGAGTGTACTTGCCTCCATCTACCAGGAAATTCCCTGAACCTTTAGTGAGAGCACGGGGTGCTCCTCCAGAGTCCATTGTGCTGTTTGACATTGATCTACCTGCTAGGGCACTTTGCTCTGCTATGTGTGTCACTGACACGGCTGAGGCTGACACTGAACAGCCAGGGGTGCAGAAGACACAGTGGAAGGGCTTATGGCACAGCAGTGGAAAGCTCGCATTCCATTACAGAGAGCAGCAGCATTAGTGACCCTTCAGGCAAGGAGTAACATGAAGGCAATAAGGCAATACTTATGCAGTACTGTGGTAACTTATGGAGAAGTTTAGTGACTGGAGGCAGTTCAGTGTAAAAATACCTGCTCCTGGCTGGACACGCTTCTCTGTTTATGTCTTTGTACATTTGCAGCTGGAGGTGCTTTCCTCTTTTCTGCTATTTGGAGTCATATAAGAGAATAAAATCTGCTGTAGTATATTAGAAAAGAGTGTTCTAGACATGAAGTTGTGATTATCTAGATAAACTCTCATTAAATTAAGACAAGGTTTATAATAATACCAAGACTGTGGTAAGAAGTGTTCTGGATTTGTTTGTTCTTTTCTTTGCTGCAGTTCAAATCAGAAGAGATTTGCATGGGCATTTGGGGAGTTGTTCTCTCCTGTGGTGCAGCGGATGTATGGAGCTTTCCAGTCCCTACAGAAATCCTGAAGGACCCCTGAAATGGTAATTTCAGTTAATCAGGCTGGGTTTGGAACACAGAAGGCCAGGAAGAGCAAAGGCTTTTGTTTTGTCCTGTGTATCAGGAGAGGTGGCAACAGGAAAATGCAGTTGTTTGTATATATCTCTGCTTTGAAGTCAGTAAACTGTTAAATAATATAAACAAAAGTACAAAAGTAGCAGGCAGACCTTCAAGGAGCTTCTTGCTTCCTCTGTGTGATCCTGAAAGCTTCCGGCAACTCAGTGGGATTCATGATATCCTTCTTCTGCCAAAGCAAAAGATTCACATCAGTTTATGTAATAATATGATAATGTTGTGACTATTAAAAATTGACTGCTACCAAAAACATCTATTAGAAAGCTGTCTGCAAATGCTGAACTCTTTACATGGCATTATTGAAGAATGTTTTCAAGCTCAGGTTATATTTTTGAAGCAAATGGTATTGTTTCAGAGGAAAAGTGAACTAGCCTTAATAAGTCAAAATAAAAAGTCATCCTTGAATTCATATTTTTTAATTTAACACTTTTCTGGAAAAATATTTTTAATTTTACCTTTTTTTGATATACAGATGAAATTTCATGGTCAATTAGCCATCACTGATGAACAGAGAAGGAATTCCTTGAGCAAATTAATGCCTAACATGTTGGTGTTTAATTCGGTGCGACCCTGAAGCAGATCAGAGAAGGGATGGAGCCAGGGCCAAGGTGGGAGTTATCTCCTGAGGGAATTCCATGCTCACCGAGTGTCTAGTAGGTAAGAAACTTGTCAGCATCATGTAATTCTACCACTTCAATACATTTTGACTCTGGACTACTTAGAAATAATCATTGGAAGGGTCAACTTTACCTACCTGTCCTGTGATCAATAGAGAAGCAGGACCAGCTTTCAAGTCCCTTTGTAATTATGATGCAGAACTGGAGGTCTCTGAATTCAGATCATTACTCTTCTTTTCCTTACCTGCTTTAACCACCACTTTTCTCACAGGAGAAAGGATCCAGGCTCTCTAGGCAATAGAAGTTCCTGTCTCCCTGCCTGGACTGGTTCTGACTCAACCAAAAGTGAGTGCACAACTGAAATTGAGTATCCAGATACAAAACTACTTCCAAATTAGGTGAGAATGGAAGGGTGTAGTAGTTATGAGACAATTGATCTGATCAGGCCAAGGTCAAAAGGTATGTTTGAAAATAAATTGTGCCTATTTTTTATATTTTGGGGAAATTAAAAGAAAATGAAGAATTAGAGAAATTGAAATTCAGTAGTACTTTTGAGACCTCTTACAGAAATTGGATAAATGAAGGTCTCTTAAATTCAAAATGAAGCAGCCATAATCTCAGAAGACAGTGATTAAGACATTAAAGGGAAATGTTCTGCCATTCTGAATTGTCTAAATCTCACATGTCTAACTGCAGCACCTGTTTTCAAAATGAATAATGGTGCATAAGAAGAAGGAAGAAGCAGGAGAAAAAAGCTTAAGCTGTATTTTTATAAATAGTGAAGTTTAAAGAAAGAGTGATCCTTGAGAAGTTAAATCAAACATTAATCCCTAAAAGCAAGCAAGTCCTCAGATGAGCTAAGTATTAAAAATAATGGTTATCTTTATTTTATAACTGCGAGGAGGGTGAAGAATGGATAAAGATTTCTTTCATAATGGTGATCAGAAACAAACAACTGTCTTGCTTTTGTTTGTTGCCTTCAACCAGGACTCACCACTGGACTGGTGTCAATATTGAGAAGTAAATTCTACACCTGTATTCAGGAGTAGAAGAATATATCCTTAGTGCTTTCACAGGACCCATGTATTGAATTTCAGTATGCATATAATGTTGCAAGTGTACAATTTCCATTATTTTATACTCCATTGTCATTGTTTCTTCTTTTCTTAAAAGATGTCTCAATATATTTTATATTCACTGCTTCTATCACATCAGGTTGCCATGGTAATGCTGCAAAAATATTCAGAATCACAAGACATCCATGTATCATTCTAGCCAGGTTTCTGAAATTAAAGTCAAAACAAGTAACTTAAAAGTGACCCTGGAATCTGTGTTTCACATCCTGAGATCAGTTTTCAGGACTAAGGATGATGTCTGTTTGCATATGTATGGATATAGTGTGCAGGTTGATGTAGGAGAGGAGCTCATATACTCATTATATTTTAGGGGTTTTCTTCCCTTCTCCCACATCAGCTCCCCTGTTAAAGAGAACAAGGTTTAATCACACATTTCTTCAGCCAGAATTCAGTTTCAGTACGAAGGACAAGCACCAGAAGGTCATCTTGTCTCCTCAGTTTCCCTGTCTTCTGGCAGTGCCGCAGTCTGTGCTGCTCCTCACAGGCTGTGTAAGTCCCTGTGGTCTCTATAGGTGGATGGAGGTTCAGCTTTACAGGCGGGCTCACACAGACATTGTCCTTACTGCTTTCTTCCTAATGGCTCACCTGAGTCCTTCCAGAAACTTGTTGCTCTTATTTTTTGTTCCGTTTTTTACCAAGTGGCAAGAAGAGATTGCTCCTTACCACTCCACAGGAATCTTTTTTGAAGCCTCTTACAATATCTTCCTTGTACCTGTTCAATTTTCTATGCGAGAAATTTAGCACATTTAGGACCTGCTTCTAAATCTCGTGTCATTATCCCTGTTCTCTTCTTGGCATTCCAAATGACAGTGCCTAAAATAAGATTAAAGAATTAGCTGGAGTGTTTTCAATGTCAGTACAAGAGCAGAAAACCAACTTCATGCCTCGTACAGATCTGTTTTTTGTATCATAATACAGTGGCTGATTTTACTCATTATCATGACGTATACTTAACTAAGGCTCCATAATAGTCCCTAGGACCTCTTTTGCAGAATTGTTGCTCACACTGACTTTAATATGCCTTAAAATTCTTGCTAGGTATTTATCTTACTCTTCTGAATAGCATCTCTTTTTCTGCAGACCAAATCTCCCTTTTGTTGAGATCACTATGAGTTCTGAGCATATCTGCCTAATGACTGGCAATCTCTCTTAGTCTGCATATTTAATAAACCTAATCTTTATTTTGTCTGCCAGGACAATATGAAATTAGGAACTAAGAAAATACGCTTGTGGAACCCCATGCCCATGCTTCCTTCTGCTTTGACAATGCTTCTTTTTTCTTCTTTTTAAAAATTAAATGAAGAAAACCTCAAAATCATGGAGAACTGCCTCCACTGAGCCAAGTTTTTTTTCCTCTTTTTCTGAGCTGTACAAAAATCATTTATTCCCACCATGGAACGTGCATTCCCTTTCAGTGCAGTATCACATGGCAATATTAATTTTGTCTTAACAGAAGTCTTAACAGAAGCAATTATTTCAGTTATTCCCACTGAAATTAGGAGTCCCCAAAGTTATTTCTGACAAACCTGTGGGATATGTGTGGCAATAGAACATGGAGAATACAGCCCAATGTGCTGTAGTAGAAAATTCTGAAAACCAGAAGTTAGAATAAATGTTACTGTCTCTGATGAATCACAACATTCTTTCCAAGCCAGGGTCAAAACCAGCACTTTAAACATAAATGAAGGTTAGTTTGAAGTCAGAAAGGATGAAATCATAGAAGATGGTGAGGAAACATTACCTATTATGTTGAAATTATTTACAGTCTTTAGCGTGGCTCCAGCGACACTCATTTCAAGACCAGGTTTCCATTGTGGGTGACTTTGCTGCTTTTCCTTTTGATAGGAATGTCATTTTAATGACACTGTTGTTAAGAAATCTTTTATGCAATCCAGTAGAAAAGAATTCAGCTGAACTAATGAGCTGCTCAATTATTTCAGAGGAGCCGTTCCTATTGTGTCCTCTGGAGGAGTCCTTTAAAAGTGTGCTGGAGAAGCAGCTGTACCTTCAATAAGAATGTTTTTCCTGTTGCTGTGTTGACTGATGCTGCTCGAGTGCTCCTCTTTTTGCCAGTTCATTTTCTTTTTGAATGTGTGTATGTGCTCTGTTAATCTTGAACTCTCGTCATGGTGTGACTCAGGATCACATGCATATTGAAATGCTGCTACTTTTTTATAACATTAGTAGTCTTGCTTTTAACTTTTGATTAAGATGCTCTTTTGACTTTTCTTGTGGATATACTGGCAATATTTTTCAGGTTGATCATCCACTGGAATGTAAAGAAAATTAACTATAGAGCAAAGGAGATCACAGTAGATGAAAAGCAGTAATTATTAGCAGAATTATATTAACGTATAATTTTAAACTTGAATCCCATCTGCTCAAATACATTGCTTTAAAAAGTAGAAGAAAGCTTTATTTCTTCTTTCTTATTCAACATTCTACATTGATTTTGCAATTTTTGAACTATATTACAATTGATGGCTTCTAAATAGTATTTTGTTGGAGTCCTAATTGGAATTAATAACTTTATTAATAAAGGTGGCAAGGTCTGTGAGGAAAAAGCTTCTCAAAAGGAAAAAAAAACTCAGAGTACATCACCATCTTGTAAGATCTGCATCATGTGTTAATTATGTTTAAGAAAAACAAGAAGCAATTCAAGAAAATAAAAATCTAGAAATAAAATTGCAGTGTAGGATTTCTTAACCCACTCCTTCATAAAGAAAAAATTCGGTTTAAGACTCCAGTGGAATGATCTTTATGGGTTTGGCTTTTTTTTATTTAAAGATATTCAATACATTTTACTGTGAAAATTTTTTGATTTTGCTAATCCGCTCTATGTAGAGAGACATTTCCACTGATTTTCTTTATTTTTGTGCTATACTGATAAGAATAATTAACTAAAGCGGGTGTTACATCCAGTTCTGACTCTCTTCTGTTTAAA
>VXBU01007974.1:3739822-3759452 GCA_013400315.1 Bombycilla garrulus
TACGTATATATAATATACTTTCTTTTCTTTTTCATAATCCCTGATCCTTAAATTTGTATACAGAAAAAGCAGGTGTAGTCCAGCTGTCCATACCAATCCTGGAGTGCAGGGACACTCTGCAAGATATCATTCACCAACTGTGTGCCCTGATGTGAGTAATAGAACAGAAGTTTCTATCTCCTTATGTAACCAATATTTTTATCAAAACCAAAACCTTTACTGGATTTGCATTTCCTGTGTTTCAGTGGTGTTTTGTAGCTAGATATCTGGTTTAGAACCTATTTTTGTAATTTTAAACCCTTACATTTTCAGTAGGGGACTATTGGTAAATAGAATACTCATTTAGTTATCTGACATTGTCCTAGTTACAGAATGAAAACCATTCACTTTATCCATTTGGTTTTCTTGATGCAATATCCTGGATCTTAAGAAACTTTGTCCCTGGTCAAGTATTTTCTGTCCTGCTTTATTTTTTGTTTGTTGTATTTTGTTGATTTTCATTCTTCATTACAATCTTCCAATATCTGTGTTTGCATCTTTCCTTCAGCTGAAGTTCTGAATGTGTCTGTAGACTTCAGTCTTTCCATAGGCACTTGGAATGTACTTCTTACAGTCTTCAGATGTTTGGCTACTTTTTAATATTTCAACAGAATTAAAATTAATGAAAAAAATTAGGTTTTAGAAATATGTAACTCTTACTATTCTTTCCCTGCTTTTTTCAGATTTCATTACTTTCCAAATTCTAATCCTCTCATGGTGCAAAACAGGTTCTTTCTTCTTATCAAATCTTTGTGGCTTTAGAAGTTTGCAGAACTCTGCAAGAGGTCTTTCCATATGTTTTCCCTTTTCCTTTTCCCCATGAATGTTGTGTTCAGCTTCTGAACTGATGCAGAATCCTTCCTCTTCAGCAATGAAAGATGTTCTAGTATTAATGTACATTAATGGACAGAACTACTAGTAAATTTGGGCACAAAGGAGGAAGGTATAGTAAACATTAGTTTTAAAAAGTATTAAAATTTGACTCTTCCAACATTTCACAAGAAAAGAGCCAAAGAACATAACTGTGAATTCAGTATTTTCTGAAGAGCTGTAATAAAGTTAGCTGAGCACACAACATTTATAAATATGAAAACCTATGGGGAGTTGGAAAAGTACATTTTCCATTTTATTTTATCATTATAAAATGTAAATGTTTCAAATGAGATGCTTAGCTTTATGTTTTCACCAAAA
The DNA here is from genome assembly GCA_013400315.1 of Bombycilla garrulus. Taxonomy (NCBI): domain Eukaryota; kingdom Metazoa; phylum Chordata; class Aves; order Passeriformes; family Bombycillidae; genus Bombycilla; species Bombycilla garrulus. The sequence goes on from VXBU01007974.1 coordinate 3,741,053, forward strand.
GCCCATGGAAAGCCTCTTACTTAGTTACAAATAAATTGCATTTAGTAATGTACAATTAAGAGAAGTTTTCTTGTTTGTAAGTACCTCTTACTAATCATTTCCATATCAAAAAAATCCCTTTTTCAGCCTAAGCTTCACCTAATTTTCAGAGACAAGTTATCTAGAAGACTGTGTGCATACTTTTCAATATTGAGAAGCAAGATGCTAAAAATAATAGGCAATCAAATTTGCCTGCCTGACTTGGAATCTTTTCAGTGTGGGAGGATCTAACTTTATTCAGAATGTGCTGAGTACTAACCCACAGAAATTTGGCTTGGAAACAAAGGTTGCTTTAAAAAGAAAACCCTATCATAAATATATGTATTTCTGTTTGAATGTACAAGATTTAACTATATAGACAGTGATCTGCTATTGTTTTAGCCAATAAAAATGAATAAAAGTCAAAACAATGATATTGCTAAAAAGTTTTGCTAACAGCATTGCAAAGGTTTAATTATCTGATGAGGCTTTAAGGGTCTGATTCAAGCATAGTGAAATAAATAAAAAAATAGACTTTGATGTTCATATGCAATTCAAAAATCACAGGATCAATTCACAATAAAGATCAAAGACTCTTTGGGCTGTTTTCAGGACCTTCATCCCTGTCCCCATCCCCCTATTTTTCTCTAAGCTTTAAACTCTGCTTTATTTTGCCTTTTTTCCCTATTTTTTTAATGCAAACTGATGATTCATAGTGAGAAATAAGGATATACTTTATTCATTTTTTAAATTACAACACTAGATTCCAAAACATGGCATAGCTGAGAATGGTGTACTCAAACAGAATTTAAAAGCTACTGCAGATCTCTTTACTGTGCAATGGTAGGGCTTTTTTGGTGGTTTTCTTTTATGAGTCCCACTGCCTGAAATTGCCTAACCTTTTTATTGCCACATATGACTAAATTCACTTTCTTATTGTTGTAGAAAATGAGGATATAGCAGAAATGCAACTGGAGTGCTGTTTATCTTTAATTCTGAATTCAAATGGGAAGAGACATGTTTAGAAAAACTGTCTTAGCTTCTGGTTGTTGGCTTTTACCTTTATAGTATTAATGAGGATCTGTTTTACAGTAACTTTCACTTTCACCACATCATTAGAATGTGCACTTTGTGGAATCAGTATTTTAAAATGAAAGCCATGGGATTTCCAGGACATTGAATCATTAGTTCATAATACTCTATGTCCATAGCTTGGAAAATTATCTCATAAGTAGCTCTACAAAGTAAAAGGTCTTGGGTTCAAGCATCTCTTATGCTGGTTCACTCAGTCACCATATTCCTGTTGAGAGTATTTACTTTTATTTTAAAAACATGTGATATAATGGCACAGCCTTTAGGTTCCTGAAAAATATTATGGCCTGTTGGACTGCACGTCTCATTTTATCCTCCCTGTTCTGTGGTTGCAGCTCTGGTGTATGGTACTCAGAATTTAAAAACCCATGACTGATAGAAGTGTTGGGATGAACTAAGTGCTTGGCAGGAAGTAAGAGTTCAAGAGAAGACAATCAGATTTTCATAAACAATTTTTTCCCCTCAGATTAGGGTTATTTTTATTCCACTGCTTCTACAGAAGGGAAGATAATAAAATGACCAGATTGTGCAATTCCAGAGAGATTCTGTGAGTTGCCTTTGTGTATCTTTAGTCCTCTTTCAAATGCCAGTATGTCTGAATGTCACAGGCAGAATCCTCTTATGAAATGCCACTTCAGCAATTATAGTTTGCAAAGAAATAAGTGCAGAGAAGGAGATGAAAACTGCAAATCAGTTTGGCTTTATGTTGCAATTAAGATTTTGATCCAACATCCTGCTATTTTTCCTGATCCCTGCTGCTAGATAGAAAGGGGGGGAAAAGCCTTGGCGTGACTGTGGGGAAAGGATCTTCTCTCGTAGGTCAGAGAAAGGAACAGGCTGCCTGCTCCTGAAGGACGACATCCCCTGATGTCCTGGGCTGTCCCTGGTGCAGGCCCCAGCCCCTGGCCTGGAGCTGGGCTTGGGGTGTCTGTCCCTGGCCACAGCAGCACTGACCCATCCTGCTGTGCTTTAAGGCTTTCGTTGCCCTTCCAGTTCTCTCCTCCTGCTGTGATTCTGCCTGAGAGCACAAGCCTTTCTGAGATAAGGGTTAATGAGAGGTGGTACTAAACCACCCGTTCTTTCTCTCGCCTGGAAATCCTGATGTCATTAGAGATGTGCAAGTTCCACCATATTTTTAGGTTCTCCACATACCTTGTATATGGTTTTAGAATATCCAAGATTCAAATTTGGATGCTCTTCAGTTGTCTTACATTCTTTTCTATTCCTCAATCCAGATATTCAGACATATCAACTTTCATATCTCTCCTCACGACATCCTATTAGATGCAGTAATGATGTTATTTTCAGCTTCTAAAACAAATGTATAAGGAGGTTAAACCCAAAAATGACTTAATTATGTGCTTTTTAAAACACCCAGAAGCAAACAGTAATAGGTGTGAGGACTTTGAATTCCAGAGGGCAGAATCTCAGCCTACATATTCAGTCCAAGGTCAGGTGGATGGGCTGTGATTTACATGCACACTTGAATTTCTGGACAGGCCTTTCCAATTCAGTAATTCCAGCAGGAAACTGTAATTAAGCCACAAACATACCTGGCGAGTGAGGGTAGTTACTTTGGCTGGAATTGATGCAAAGAACCTCATATATTGAAAGGCAAATGTTCATAGTTAAGCAAAAATAAGCAAATTTTTATGTTCTGTTGCTTTAAATTTGTGCATAAATGCACAAATGAATGTATAGTTTTATGATTTTTCTTGATATGTGATGTTTGTAAAGTCTTTTGAAAATGTATTACACTGCTCTGTAGCTCCCCACTGATTTCTTTCAGCTGTGGCAACATTTCTGAGACAAAAATGAAATCATATCTGAATAAGCATCGGTTTACAAATCATAATAATGGCAGCACATGCTAAAGAAAATCCAGTAGAAGGGATCACCATTGTGGGAAAATTCATTGTACCAAAATGCTGTATAATTTTCTTTTTATGACTTAAATTTCTTATTTTTTGTCTTAAAATAGAAATTAATATTTTGACAAGGACATAATTATCCAAGATCATAGAGCAGAAAGTTTCAGGTGAAGGAGAGTCTTTTCCAAAGAAAAATTGAGATATTGCAAAGGCATGTCTTAGTGGAAGAAACAGAATAAAATTAGAGAATATTAAACTCAATATATCAGTTACAGAGTGTGTACTCAGCCCACTTAGATATGAATGAAAAAGTTCATGGCCTTTACACCAATTAAAAAGAGTTGCATCCATGATTAAACTATTGACAACATTCTTTGCAATATAAAAGGTAACCAAATGTTTTGATGTGCAACCACATTAGCCACTTGTAGGCTCTGAATATTGCCAATGCTTGTACAGAGTACAAACCTGCTCTCTTCTGTTAGGACACACTAACAGATTATGCTGGAAGTGAATGCTCATTTTGTTGCTCTGAGTCACTAAAAAGTTACAGCTGTGGCCAGAACTTCCTATCCTGTTAGAGATTTATGATGATACTGGACTGTAGGCTGAGGTCATCAAATCCCAAAGTCTCTAAACTGAAGCTTTGAGACTCCTTCTGGTATCAGAGTCAAGAGCAGCCTCAAGATGGTGTGCTGTAAATCAAGACCTGAAATGTGCTCAGGTCTGGCACATCTGCATGGATGAAAGAGGGAGGGAGTCCCTGCCTCTGTAACGAGACCAAAGCAAAGATCCCAAGTCTGGTACTCAAGGCACAGCTTCAAAGTTCTGTCTTCAGGCTGTAGGAGGCCAAGGATGCTCAGTGTGACTGTTGTCATTTTAAAACAGAACCATTTCTGCAGATCAGGGCAAGCTCATATTAATGTTGTGGTTTAAGTCCCTTTTACAGCAATTCAGAAAAGAAATGTGGACAACTTTAGCTCTCATGTACCCAGAGATGAAAGCAGGAACTCTGTTGATGTTGGCAGTTTCATAAATTGATTAGAAAAGGACCACTCCATTTGTCATTTCTTAGAAGAGGCACAGGGCAGATTTGTCTTAGTCACAGTCTGGTTGAGTAATGTGACTAAAAGCACAGCACATAAGAATATTCACCCCCTTAGAGATTTTATGTTTTCAGGACCGTTTTTATTGTTGAGCTATATTTAGGATGCATTTTACTGTGTATTCATATCTGTTTATGATATATGAGGAGTTTGCCCATGTACTATATTTGAATCCTTTAGGAAATAATTTTCTGTCATTTTGAAAACTATGAACAAACAAAATTATAAAAGCTACTTAAAAATTTTTGTGTGTCCAATCCAATGAATACTAGAGGTGAAATAATAATAAAAGGGTTGGTTACATAACTTATGAGGTAAGCTATTATTTTGCAAATAAGTGTTTCCCGTGTGAGGATTTATTGTCTATTAGTGTGGTGTGCAATAAATAGGAGTGATATTAATATAAAAAGATTTGAAGTTAATACAGGCTTATTGCTTCTTGTAGAGTGTTTATAGCAAATAACATGTCATTTATTAAAAACTACAAATAATGCTTTTGTATTGTGAAAATTCAAATTATATCTAGTGTTTAAATCACATTGCTTTCAATTAACATAAATAATTAATATTTCGAAACCCATGGGAACAAATGTCACGACACGATAAAAGCAATCACCCTATTTACATTCCATCTTATGCAGATTGCAACACATATTTTGAAGGTCTGTTATCTGGCTTCTAAAGGGGAGGTGTTCTTTCAAAAATAGATAATTTAAGCAATTCCTTGAAGTGGTTGTTTTTCAGCACCAGTCTGTCAGTTGAACTCAGCTGAGCTTTTCTAGGCAAGATAATGCTTTGAATTTAATGATGTGACAAAGACACATCTAATTTGTAATGGAATACTGGGCCATGAGTACTAACACCATGAATGACTGGGCTTTTAGATTCTCTATGTGCAAGAAGTTACTCCTGTATATATCAAATACACAAATACAGTTCTTTTAAAACTCTGACAATACTCTCATTTGTCCTATGTCTGATTTGGTAAGGGACTAATTGGAAAGCAAAAAAGACATAAAAAGAATTCCTATTTTGAAACATTGGTCTTGACAAAAACATGAAATATCAGTTTTGTTTCTTGCATTCTAGTAAATAATATCATTACCAAGAAAAGGAATTGCACTGCATTAGACTACAGGCATTTTATTCTTCCAACTAGTTTCTATCCACATATGGCAGAACTTCATGAATAACAAGCCAGATTTACTTGAAATTTCAGGCTACTGAGTACACAAAGAAATCATTTCACTCCTTCATTGCATTAAAAGCTGCAGTGATAGCAAACTCACCTTAACATATGAAATATGTTTCAGTCTTATCTAGATCTCGTAAGTTTTATACAGGAACTCGGATACTTTATGTAGTTGTTTGGGTTTTTTGTATATTAAGTGAATATTTTCTCTGGAACTGAAAATTCATGGACTGACAGAAGTCTCCAATAACATTTCAGGCATTATATGAAATTTATTCTGTCCTGACACACTGTAGAGCTTGCTTGTAGTCCTTTTTTCATGCTTGTTTAGGTTCTCGGCTCATTACCAATAAGTTCAATATGTGTTCCACTAATGCCATTAGAGGTGTGGTTATGGAGATGTGAAGCCGGAGTGCGATCCTTCAGGCAACACCTACGCTGTCAGTCTGGCGCTTTGTTTTGCTCCCAAGATGTACTCACCTACTGTCACAGGGCCTCCTTTGCCCCCAGGGGTCCCTGCAGAACAGCTCAGTCTGTCTGGGAGTCTGTGCCCAGCTGCCCACAGAGGCTCCAGGGCTCTCCCCACAATGCAGGTGGGACTCCCCCTGATTTGTTTCTCCTCAGATGCTGTTGCAGCTGCTCACATGCACTCCTGCCTCAAAGCTGGGGTGCTAAACACCCACTCAAAGAGTCACCCTAAACAAATACTTCTACAGGCTGCAATGTGGAACCTTCACAATGTTAGGCAATTGAACTAAATAAAAGAGTTTAAAAATAATTATCTTTTCCTGGGCCACAGGAACGATGTGTCATGTATATAGGGACACAGCCAAGTCTGGAAACTAATAACTACAGACAAGTGAGCAGAAGACCATCCAAAACAAATAGTCGTGGCAAACTGGATTAGATAAACCAGATCGCGTCAAGAAACTTCCACCCTCTCTCAAATTTTCCTTTTTAAAAAAGAGAAGCAAACTCTCTGTCGCAGTCTCACAGCTGGATGACAGCACAAGCAAACTCTGACAACCTGAAGCTGCCACTTGACTCAGTTTCACAGAGAAGCTGAGAGAAAATCGGTAATGTTATTTGGCTGGGTTAGAAGATGTTTGAGAAAGGTTTCAAAGTAGCTGGGAATTAAGTTAAGAAGAAACTGACAGTTTTGATATCTGATGGAGCAAACATTCCAAAGAAGGCCAAATAGAGTATCAGAAAGGGGTAGAAAACGCCACTGAGAGGGTGCTAAAGTAAGTGAAGAGCCTGAGGAAGAAATGCAGCTATTAGGAGGCTGAAGACAGATGACAGTTGCTGAATTTTGAACAGTCCATGAAGACAGAATCCTGAAGACTTGTACAAGGGTTAATGATATGGATATAAAACCTTAAACGGTGTTGTAGAAATCCTGTTGCCAGAGCCTGTAAAACTGACCATTATATTTCCATGAGAATACTGTTTGAAATGCACGAGAGGACTGAAAGAAAAAATTGGATTTCTTGCTAGATGTAAAGTAGTATATGAGAAATATCAGCTGACAGTTGCACTGTGTGACAAGTATAAACAATGCCACAGCAGTGAAATTAAATGAGTTAAAGTCATTGGGACAGTGTTGGGTGAGATTCAGGCCCCAAAAATGCAGCCGAATGCCAAACCCCATTTTGAAATATTCTAGAAATATAAGAAATTCCAGCTTCATTTGCTGTAACTTGCATCAGAAATTTTAATATGGGAAATTTCTAAATTATTCCAAAAGTAAATTAAATGCTTTTTAAGTTATAAACTAATTCAGGGTATTATTCTAGTCACATAAATCTGCAGAGTATGCGACTGGAATAAATTAGGTTGAATGAAAGAGAAATTTAAAAATTAATCCAGATTCCTTGATATCCCAGAGATTTGTCTTGTTCCCAGCAGCCATTCCCACAGGCTGAGACTGCAAGCCTGCTGTAAGAGAAGCCTGGTTACTGCTTCTGACCTAACCAGGGTGCACAGCCCATCTTACTTGTCTGGTTTCCAGTTACTGTTAACCAGGTTTAGCCACTGCAGCACAATGTTGCACAGTTAGAAAGTCTCTTTTCTCCAGTAAATTTGGAGTAAAATCCAACTAGCATAAAAATTGCTGCTGGAATCTAAGGCAAAAAAAAAAAATTAAAAAAAGCTGGTAGCATGAGCAATACTGCAGCAGGATAGATTGCTACTGTACATTATACTCACTAGCCAACACCCACATCCTGCAAGACTTGCCAAGTTTCAGAGTTAGTACCTGTGTAGGAATGCTACCTTTAAATTCTTGGTCTAAAACCCAGATAGTTATGTAGTTATTCCAGAGTTATGAGTTCATCCAGAGTAAAGTCAGGGTTTTTCCCCTTTCCTCTCTCTCTCTCTTTGTCTGTCTCTCCCCCCCACTGATTTCTTCTCGTTTCCTGGGAACTCAGAATTTTCATTGCCCAGTTTCTGTGTCCCACTTTAATGCTAACCTTAGAGGCTCAGCAAGTCTTGATTGTTTCTACAGCCCCTGGAGTTGGAAAAATGGCTAACTACTTATATCTGTTACCTGAACTGTCCTGTTGCTTTAGTCACCTCGGTTATTTCCCTGAAATCAGTATTGTGAATGCTGTCTGTCCAGTTTTTCAACTCTGCTGTTTTCTTCTTCCACTGTTATTAACAAAGGCAGCAAGGCTTCCATCAGTCAAACCTGAGGTAGTCTGGAGAAGAACACTTAGGAACAGCAGAATGATTTCTCTCCTTTTGACATTATGGTTGGAATACTATGTCAGCTCCTTTGTCACTTTAGAACCTTTCATTTGTGTGCCATTTAATACTGCATATAGCTGTAAAAACAAGTCATTAGTGAGCAAAAGGTTGGCACTCTGTGGCCCAAAATTCCTTATGCGGGGATATTTTCAATATTTTTAATTGTTTCTGCATGACTAAGGATAATTTTGTTTCCATTTACATTCCCACTGTAATGAACATGTTTATCGTGTGAATTCACAAAATCACAGAATAGGCTGAGTTGCCTGAGCAGATGCTGTTAGTAATGCACTCCTTCACCATATTTATACCTTTGAACAGTTCTTACTAGTCTTTTCTTCTTTTACTCCTAATAATCCTTTCTGTATTATAGAATAGAAAAAAAAAACCCAAAAAAAACCCAAAAAAACCCCCAAAAAAAGAAAAAAAAAAAAAAAAAAAAAAACACCAAAAACAGAAAAAAAAAAAATCAACTCCAGGACAATAAAGTTCAGCTGCCAACATACTACAACACCTGAAACTTAAACCAGTTGTTGGTACGGATAAGACCAGGCTGGAAATGTCATTGAAATGTGGCCATTGTCAGTGTGATATAAAAAGATATGATGTGGAGATTTTGCCAACAAAGTCACAGTTTATTCCACAGAGAGCCCATTTCTATCAGTTATATTTTCCTCCAAAAATATTTTAGTTTAGAGAAGAAATAAAGCTATTTCAATTAAAGAGATGGGGAACAAAGAGCAAGATGGACAAAGACTGAAACACATTTTAAACACAAAAATCCTTTCTTTGTCTTCCCCACAATTTCTGTGTACTATATACGTCCTAAGCTGTCCTAGAGTGTGTATTTCCAGTGGCTCTCCTATGGAATCAAAAATGTTAGGTGGGTAAGATGGGGTAGGTTTAGGAGAGTAGAGGAAGTTCCATTTCAAAGAAATGCTGAAGCTTTAGTACAGAAGTTTTCAGGCTTTATCTCTGCTGGCAGCTGTGGTACAGAAACACAGTGGGAACCCATTATGAAACACCTTTATGGGTGGAATGCAAACTCCTGTGCAGAAAGGTTCAGTCCACCATTTCTGATTCATTACATGTTTCCACTTTGTGTCCCTCATGTGGCTTGTTACACATAAGCAAGGGAACCTCTCTGTGTCACAGCTGAGGAGAGCAGGGTGACCAGACTGGTTCACTTGGTGCTTTAGTGGCCAGACCTGCACCTGCATTCCTAAGAGTGATGCAGCTGAGCATTCCATAGAGAGAAAACCCTTGGACTGAGTCTTGTAACACCCTTCAGTATCTGGAGGCAAAATGAAGGCTGGAAGCACTGAGTAAGGTTTTAGAAGAGATAATGATTTTGTCACAGCTTCACTGAATGTAGAAGCATAATGGTGACATTTTATCTGTTTTTTTCTGATAGCACTACAGTCCCCACTGTGCAACACTAGTGACTTCAGGAGGTACAATTTTGCTCCATTTTAGAGTACTTATCTCCAAACTGGTAATGCAAAACTTTTAGGATAATTTTGTTATATCATTAGATCCTACATCCATTTTCTACCTCACCTGTAGCAGCCCTTCTGAAAGAGATATCTCTGCTTGTTCAGGATATGTCTGTAGTTATTCCTTTCTTTCAAAATTCTGCATGAAAGCAGACACATATAGAGGCACATTTTCTTGTGCATTAAGGCCATAATACACTTCCTCTCAGCTGGATTTGTTCAAGTAGGCTCAGAAAAATATTTATTCAATGTAGTTCTGTTTTGAGAACTGTCTTATAATATGATTCTTTTAATTTCTTATGGAGTTATCTGAAGAAATGTTATATGGTATCTGAAAACCAGCTGTCAGTTTCTTGCTATCAGGGAACTTTTGCTTTCCAGCAAATTCTTTGTTTCACACACTCATTATTTTCAAGTTTAAGGAGTAGAGAAAATGAATTCTGAACAAGTTGGAATTCCATAACCTCCAAAGTTGTATTTGTAACTAATTCTGCTTCAATGCTTTCTCGTTTGCAATTGGCCTTCATCAATTAAACTACTCAGCATTCTGTTCCCAAATAATTTTTTAATAAAAATTTGCAATTTACAGATGTCTTTTCTAGACATGCACAAATGAAGCATTTAGTCTAGGCTCCCTCTGTAATCATTTGGGAGAGGAACGTCTTCATCAATGATTTGTCCTGTGTCTGTTGGATACTGGCTTGGAATGCAGTGGGTCACTCCCAAAAAACACTTCTCTCTTTCCAGCTGCGGACACTTACAGTGACAGCTGAGATCGTTAAACTCTGGTGAGATAAGTATTCCTAGCATGAAGTTTATTACAGGAAATTTAAAAAATGTAATACATGTAAAAATGCAATCTATACACATTCATGATGCATCCAGTGGGAAGAATCTGCCAAATCCTTCTGCATTTGTCTTTTTGAATTTTTACTTTGGCCATTCTCAGACATTACTCCAACAATAATTGAACATCCAGAGGCATTTCTCCCCAAACAGTGTTAAACCTGTCTGCATAAATATTCTCCTTTGCTTGTATAAATTACATCTGATGGGAGAATAACTATCTTTTTGATTCAGCCATAATTTTGCTAGATCTTAGTGGCCCGTTCTGGATAAGGAATACATCCATTGTCTGTAGATCATGTGATTCTTTACTGAGCCCTAAGGATTTCTTATTTCCCTCTTAATGTGACCTGAAATAAACCAGACCATAGTAGATAGAAGCATAACTGAGGATTTTTCTCTTTTATGGTTAATAGATATATTTCAAGATCTGATTGAATATTGAATTTCAATTCCAGCAATTCTGACAATAGACCAATTTCCTTTCTACTTAAATTACAGAAAAATTTCCTGCAAAATAAGTTTATTGAAGCACTTAATCATCAGTTTAGTGAATTTAAGTTGTAGGAAATTGGAAATCTCTACCATAATGTGTTGCAATCTTTGAGCCTCTAAGGCTTCCGTGGAGAGAAAATGCATAGTCATGTACTATACCCTACTTCCTAAGACCCTCTGTTATCTCCCTGTAACACTATTGGCTGTATGCCAGATGTCCTACGACTATAGGTGAAAACACCAAGACCTCAGACTATTGGCTAGTTATCCCAATCCTACCTAATCCTATAAAAACCCCTACTTCTGCCCACTTCGGCAGAAGACGCTGTTCCTGGACCCCTTCACGGAACCCCCAATAAAGAACTCGTGGAATACTCCGGGTCGGCTCTTCTCGTCTCTTTTCCCTTGGGCTAGCAAGCGACTATCTGGCAAACAGCAAGCTGAAAATCACTGAGAGCTGAAATCACTAAAAGAGCTGAACCGCCTGATAAGAATCTGGCCGAGCTTGCCAGATAGTCCACGGCTAGGGCGCTTGCCGAACCCTGCAAGATCGGAGCTGATCCTTAGGACCGGAGACCGGACCCACCACGCTATCCGGACGTTTCTAAAACGGCACCGGGGGCTTTGTCTGCCACCCAGGCTGGCCACCCGGGCAGGGCGGTCAACCCCCGGTACAACCGTTTTAATAATGCTTTATTGAAAGCTGAGTAATTTAATGTGTTTTTGTGAAATATTTGGGGTCTGTGTAAAAAACAGTGCTCGATAGTTTGCTTAGAGAAAGAGCAGCCTTCCCTTCAGGAATGGATTCCCCACTTGCGCAGAGTCCCCCATATATAAGGATGTAAGAATGTCTATAAGGGATGTAGAACATATCTAAGGGATGTGAGGAATCCTTTGTATTCCCTCTCGTGCTTCCAATGAAATCTTTTGGCATTAGATTCTTACACAGACAAGAGTTGAAGAGATTTCCATCTCCATTTCATTTAAAGCTGTTAGGATATTTGCATAAAATTATGAATTGCATTATCTTCTTCTGAGACTCTACTATTAAACTGGCCATGCCACAGGATGGGAAGAGCTGACTCACTGCTCTAATTATAAATCTGAAGACTAATTAACCTTCCATGACTAAATTAAATACCAAAATAAAAAAAAGAACTGAAAGAAGCCTTTAAACAAAGTTTTACAGCCCATTAGAATATAAAGGAGCAAATATATTCTGGAGACTGTTTTTGAGTATGACATTGATGAAGTTGTACTGTATTTGAAAACGGTACGTGCAATACTAGCTTGGGAAACAGGCATTCACACTGCTGGGGCAAACACTGTCACTACGAAAATTCAGTACTCCAAGGAGCTCTCTACATTTATAACAAAACACTTTCCTGCAACATTGTTTCAGGTCGAGATTTTTTTTTTCATTATTTAAAATCAAAATGGATTAATCCTATTTTCACTTTTTTTGATGGGAACCCCCACAGAACATCCAATTCCTGGCAACTTTTTTCGTAAGTGAAATGAAATCACCTTGTATAAATGGCAACATATTTGTGGCCTGGGCAACAAAATTCCATTTCCCTTGTGGGAGCTGCATCAGCTTCGTAAGTCCAAAGAGCAATAAAATTTTCCATCTGTCAAAAAAGAATAGAAGGCTGCTTGTGGCATATTTTTGTTCATATATATTCCAATAGAACCTTAATTTAAGATTTTAGTATGTCTCTGAAATAAAATCATCAATAAATTAATAATGGTAAAATGATTCCTTCATTAGTCTTCTTTTCAAGTTTTTATTTCCAAAGATTAAGACTGAGCAAACACCAAGATGTAATGTCTTGCCTCTGAGGCAGTGCTTCTGCCCTGAGTGCTCGATTACTTTGAGTGGATGTTCTGCACGATTCCTCTGGATAATTTGTTATGGGAGTGCCAGACACTGTCGATTTTGCCAGTAAGGAACTCGTGAGAGGACGACTCAGAAAGAAATATAACTAGACTCACATTCACCTGTGGCTTTTTTGTGAGTTCTTTAAGAGTCAGACATTGAGAGGGAAGGATCAAATATCAATTTGCTGTTCTGAATCAATATAGGGTTGTGTATTTGTGGTGGTGGTGTGATTCTGTAAGTAAGTTCCTGGCTACAAAGGGTCTGCTACAAACTTCTGCTTCAATGATTTGCCTCAAATATGTGATTTTGCTTTCCCTGGATAATGAATTTACATGAAATGTTGAAAATTTTAATAATAACACTGTTGCAGTAGAATGGGCTGATGATTTTTTCTGAACTGCTGAAATAGCCTATGACAAAACCATCTTTCTACAAGAAAGGTCAAAAATCAGACACTCTTTGCAGAGATTGGTTTTTAAAATTAATCTGGAGAACCAAAGTTGTGCTACTGAGTACTGCCTAGCACCTTACACGTTGTTGTAACCATTACCATTACAAGCGTAGTAAGGGTTGACAGTGAGCACTCCTCAACTGTGATTAGGACTTCAACAGTCTCATTCTGGAATTCATTGGTTATTTCAGCTTTAGTATTAGTCTGCTGCGCTGCTCGATATCTCAAAAAATCAAATTATTAATAAAAATAGGTAATTAAATATAGCAATAATTATTATTAATAACATTGTTGCTTAAGAAATAACTCATCTGTGACTTCAGCATATCAAGCCCAGCTGAGTTATTATTCCTAATATTGGAAAAAACCTCATGCTTAGCTTCTTTTGGTTCTTTTATAATAAATTATTGCTTAAAAGTGGTGTTTGAAGAATTGCAAAGAATACAAAATTTCTGATATGAAATATCACTGCATTAATAAGACCATTATAAATGCATTTATGCAGATTGAAAGGTATGACTGAATAGAGTCTAGTAAAGTGGAAAGCCTAATTAAAACAGAGATGCCAATGCACGTTATTTGGTGATTTTTTTTTTTGTGTAATACTTGATATTTCTAAGTTTTAGATGAATGGTGTATAGACTGACTGAGGAAAAAACCTTCCTTCCTGATCATAATTTAAACAGATATTCTTCTGCCCAAACTGAAAAATTTACTGATAAAATGAGAAATTGCTGTTTTAGCTGTACCATATGTGTTGGATCTGATTCATTACCCTCTACATTTTATGGGATAAATTCTTGGAAGCTACTTTGCCTGCTGGAGAGGTAAGACAACTTCAGCAAAGATTCTTGAGGAATTTTGGTACAGACTTTTAAGAACCACTTTTTTCCTTGGCTTCTGTTTAAAATCAGTGTTCAGAGCATCTTTATTACTCCAAGTTGTAGGCTGGTACCAGATGATGGTAAATGTAGAGTTAAAATTTTTCAAATAGTTGGGATTTGGGGACTACATCTTTCATCTTGGATAGGAAAATAATATATAGAATTTCTCAAGTGTTTCATCAAGGCTAAATGGTAGTGGGTAGAGCTTTAACTTATCAAACTAGCTTATTTTACACTATTTTCTTGTTTCCTCTGCATTCTGTGGTGTCTGTTCTTGACAAAGCTCCTCATTCCTTGCTAGGAAATAGTGAGTTAACAGTTGTCAGAAGGTATAAATTATCTCATACATGGAATAGCTGTTTATTTCTCTCAAGAAAACCATTGTTTGCAAAATTCAATGCAGCAGCAAGGAATCCTGAAGGGAGAATTCTTAGTTAGCTAATCTGTTAGCCCTGTGCCTTGGGCCTGCAAGTGTCTTGTCCAGATATAGTCCTTTTCAATTTCTGTATTTCATGTATCTTGTGCATGTATAGAAACCGATATTATTTTAATCCTGAGCAGAGGATCCAACTAGTGAAAAACCACCAAACCTTAGAAAAATTCAACATTCTTCTAAATACAACCTGTCAAAGCTTTGTCGCCTTTGCTAGAGCTTAAGGTGGGTCAATCTGCACTGCATTTGAGAAATAATACCTTTGCACTGAAAAGCTCTGTGGGTGTACATATGTTAGAATGTGCATTTATTGTCAGGGTTGTACAGCAGTTTGATTCAACTTTGGATGCTCTGAGCTGTGACTGATGGTGGCCAGAGCATGCTGTGTTTCAATAAGCTTTGCTTGTAACCTGCTAAGTGATGGCTTCCCATTCATCTTCAGGATTATAGGATTATGAAGCTGATAACTTCCCTGAAACAGCCTTCACTCAGCAGAGCTAAAAAGTACTTTGACTGAAATGCTGCTTCCTAAAAGGGATAGAATTTTGGTTGACATATATCGGGGTTTTTTGCATCAAGTTGATTGGAGACAATATAATTTGACAGACTTTGAAATAATACTTAGTTACAAAAAAAAATTTCTACATGTGAGACCCATTATTTTCTTTCTAATTTCTAAATATCAATTTGAAGTTAAATATTTGGGGATAGATAGGGGAGTCAGAACTTCACCCTGCAAGATAAAGAGCTCTTCTACTTTATACCCAAAAAACAGGTATAAAACTGATTTCTTTTGGAAATTAACACAACTGGGAAAAATCCACTATAAATTGCAAAAGGAGTAAATCCTAACTGAGCCCAAGGATCTTGCCATCTCCAACTTGGTATAGAGTCTTCCAGTTTTATTGCACCTTAAAGGTTTTCTTTTTCTGTCATCGCTTTATATTGCTTGAATTAGCTCTTAAATTTACAGCATGTAAACATGCAGCTACATATTTCAAATATTCAAAATTAATATTATTGTGTGTAACAGCCCTTACTCTCCATGAGCAAAAGATCTGAGAATCCAGCAATATATTCTATTGCTGCACTGAAAAAAAAAGGTGTAGTAATAGTGTTGTCTGTTCCGCAGCATTTTTGCAAAGAGCTGAGAATGATGTTAAGGTCAGAAGTCACCATGAAAACACTGCTTTGTCTTTTGATTGTTCCATCCAACTTTTGTTTATCTCATGTCTCCTTTAGTTATATAGATTTTTACTTTTTTTTTCCTGTAGTCTTGATGTTTCAGAAGCCAGTGGAATGATACAAAAGTCTGAGCTGAAATCTAATGTACTGCTTCAAACAAATCATCCAAACCATTAGAGAAATCAAATGTTTACTTCAAGTGCCTATGTTAAGAGATCACAGCTTAGAATTTTTTTAGCTCTTAGCCTGCCTGAAAGTTCTAGCAATTAAAAAATTCGTCTGAGAAAATTTCATATGGTATTAAGTCTGTCATGCCCTCTTTATGTTCAGAATGTACCATATAATTAGAAAATGTTTCCCAGGCAGTTTCACGGGTGTTGTCTTTTTAGAGGAGGATATGGTGGGAGGGGAGAGATAAAGGTTTAACATATACACTTAAGTATTTGAAAATAGATGCTATAATCTAATATCACAGGGTTGAATCTCCAAAATTTGGCCAGAGAAACTTCTTGTTCCTACAAAAATTACTTTCATGATCCCTTCACCACAAAAAGTGGTTTGCTGCAATGTTTGTTATTATTTTTTCCTTTCAGGCTGACCACCTGACTACTGTTCTCATTTTGTCATCTTATGCATCTCATATATGATTCAGAACATTGCTCTCCTTCCTAATAGGGATTTTTCATTTAAGTCACTCCTTTGTAATTACTTCCATTATGCTGCACAAATTTGCATGAAACGCAGCCTAAATAAAAGTAATGTTTATTCAATTACTTGCAAAGCATTGCTCTTCACTAGGAGCTGAAGCATTCTCTTAGTTACAGCAACTACCCAAATGTGAACTCAAGTAAATTAAGATTTTTGCAAAGCTCTGGCTACTGGATGAAACAACAGTAAAGTGACAAAATTATGGCTGTCAGCAGGAATTTTCATACAGCATACACTACTTAAGAAAATATTTGGCAACATTCTGTGTTTTCCCAAATGTGCTTGGCATTTCACTGCCTCTGATACACTCGTGTTTTGACACTGGCAGCTGGAAGAAAATGAAAAGACCAAATCTTGTGCTCTAGGTACTGTTGAAAGGCATGAAGTTGAACTACCAAACTGTGAAAAACAGGATATTCTTGTAGCACTAAATCACTTCAATAATTGATTTGGCATTTAGAACTGACAGAGAAATATTTCTATTGTTGGATATTCTCAGTTAAAAGGCAGAGAGAAGGCTCACAGCGAGAGCCATTGCAGCATAGGATCAAGACTGCAAAAACACTGGAGCTCTCCCATGGGCATATGGAAGGCAGTTGGGTGATGCATCCTTTACCTTGTCTAGTAGCACTCCCACTAAATTATCATCTACAACAAATTCTTTAGGTCAGATCATTGGAAAAAAATGCAGTATTTGCTTCTAAATAGCGTGAGTTCAAAAGATCTATCTATTAGGCAAATGATGCACTTGATGCTTTCTATTTAGGACCTGAAAGGCAAGATGCCATGGCTACAGGCTTAGTGTCTGTTACCTAGGATATTGGGGACACTGATGCTGTATTTAGCTTTAGCTAACTCACTGATCTAGCAGATTTTCTGGTGGAATTCTACATGAGATTGTTTTAGTATTAAAATGGAAAATACAATGCCTTAAGTTAAAAGATATTTACATTCTATTGCATGTACTTATGTCAATGAAATCAGTTTCTGTAGGCCTCTGGTATTTTTCTTCCAAACAGAAAAATGCTTTCATGGGTGTCTGAATATCAGTTTAAATAAAATGGAACATGATTGGCTTACTCTTTACCACTTTATTCACCATGACAACCAGTCCATTTCTATATTACTGCACCAGACCTTTTCTAACCTCTATTCATCACAGTATTGTTCAAAAGGGAGTTTGTATATATATATAATATATACACATACACAGTGTCTAGGTTTTTTAAAATAGCATTTAGTAACAAAGCACATTCTTGTGGGCATCCAGATATGTGAGCCCAAAGTAGTACACATTTACAGCAAGCTTTATGGGCTGCTCAACTGATGAAACACAAGGTTATTAGGATTCGGGGGAGGTTAGAGAAACTTACCAGTTAATCTGTAGAGATCCGGAAATTAGACTGTCAAAATCAAAACCTGTTGTGAGGCTTGGCATTTAAATAACTTCAGTGGCTCCTATCAGTTATTAGAGAAAAGCTGTTTCTTGAAAGGTGAGTGCAAAGGCACTGAGACTAGAAGCACAGCATGGCATGCCAATGTGATTTGCTTGGTAACAGAAAAAAACCCAGGACAGGAATGAGAACTAGTCATTCCACTGAATGAATTATCTGCCTTTTTCTTGACTGAAGCCTACTAATAAAGATTAATCATTTAATACTAAAACCTACATCAAGAGTGAATATCTATCTATGGAGGGTACCTATCAAAAACAGTTAAGCTATATCTTATAAGTTCCAAGTATCTGCAATATTAATGTAATACCAAAAATAATGTCAATAGATGTTTTTATATATGCTTTGAAGGCATTAGTGGGATGTTTTTTGGAGACCTGGATGATATTTTTCCTTTCTTTTCTTAAGTGAATTGCCTGCTAATTGAATTATTTTAATGGTCACCTGACATTCATTTTTCCTGTTAGGTAAAAAGATGTAGAATTTGTTTCTAATAACAGAGAACAATTGCTTTAGCAAAAAAATAAAAAAAAAAAAAT
>VXBU01007974.1:3759481-3778806 GCA_013400315.1 Bombycilla garrulus
ACCCAACAACAAACCCAAAAAAAAAAAAAAAAAAAAAAAAAAAACTAGAAACAACAACAACAACAGTAGTTCTAAACTTCTCTTTAGGGGCTAATCTTGACCAATATTTGGCTTCAAACCAATGAGATTCCTTTACACTGTATATGAAAAAAGTAATAATTCTAAAAATTTGAGATATTTGGATTTTAACACTGAAAGGCAATGGCTCTGGTTGGCAAAGCACTGATGCCAGATATTTGGTATTTTATACCCTACAGCTATTCCACTCTTCCCTGTGTCTCAGCAATGTTATCATTACTAATGTTCGGAAGAATTAAATGCATATGGGGATTCAAAAACTGTTTTGAGTTAGCAATTCACATGAAAATATCCAAGACTACTGAAAGGGTTGTTTTGTATCAGATATGATCAGTTACGTCTATTACCACAACTAGTGGAAAATAATCGTTAAATTTACATCTTTATAGCCTGGGTGCTTTGAGTTAGGGAGTTACCTTGGTTCTTCTATATCTTTTTTCCAGGAATTTATTTGCTAATGGTTCATTATTATGTGCACTAAATAAGTGAGAATTTATGCGATCCCCGGTCAATAAACATTACTATTTTAAGTTTCTGAGAAGTCACAGATCTTTAGCTAATGAGCTGCAAATTTGAAAGCGTCAAAAGTTTCTAATTGTCAGGTGAAATTATTCTGGAACTGGACCTGTGAAGGAAATGACCACTCGGAGATGTTGCCAACAAATTATCAGGTTTCTTCTGCCTGATAATAACAACTCTACCAAAGCCTATCAGGTTGTCTTGAATGCCAAGCCTGATAACAGTAATTACTCCTGCTCCAAAATCCATTGGAGGGCCACACTGCATAATAACGGGCTTTTTCCTAGTCTTTCTCTCTAAACATATAAATAGGTGGTTTATGCATTTTAGAATATGAGGAACTTTCCAGCATTCCAGAAAATCCAGTATGTTGTTGTTTGTTTTTTTTTGATCTCATATTCGACATATAAGTAAAACTGTCTTTTTTCACACATTCTCACTGCAAACACCCTTATGTTCATTGAACTAAGTCAAAACCTTTGAAGCATTGAAAATAAACTTTTGCATTAGGAAAGAAAATTAGTCATGTCTTTCAAATCTCTTTGTTCTATTCCTCAGAGCTAATGAATTCTATTCATGGGTTTGAAAAATTTACTGTAATACTATAACTGATGGGCAAAATAAAGTGGGTTCCTCAGTATATTAACAAGGAAAGACTTGTAACTTAGATCAGCATGGCCTTACAAGTTTGAGTTATGCCTTTACAGGTTAACACTATTTGCAAGAATTATCTTATCTAGTACTTCCTTTTTCATTGTGAAATTCCTTGTGCAAATAAGTCACGTCAATGCAAAGAGGTATAAACTGCTTTCATGCTTATTCACATGCTTATTCATATTTCATGCTTATATCCACAAAAGGAGGGGTGAAAGGCAGTGGAAAACAAGGTTTTCATATCTGCTTTTTCTATAGTAATATTGCTATTGTGGAGAAGATAAGTGGGAGACAGATTATTCATTATTCATCCCATTGTTTTCATTAACTGTTGTTTAGCAGATGGAATCTTAAATCAGTGTGTTGGTTTCTTGGGGTTCTTTAATACAAATCATGTTTCTTCAGTAGACTTTGCAAACTTTATTCTGTCAGGAAAAAAGAAATTTGAGTCTTTCAGCAAATTCATACAAAAGAAGTTCACCTTTGGCACTAAAACCATGATCTGAATGCATCCTCTATCTCAGGAATTGCTACACACTCAATGCACACAGAATATATCACAGACTAATCTCTCCTTTATTGCCTTGTTATTTATGCTCTTTACCATCTGTTTTTGATTCAGGTGAAAAAGAGGTCTCAATTTTTTTCTGGCAATTTTTATGTTCCTTACAATATAAATACAAAGTAATGTAGGTACGTTGTGTTGATGCATAAATTTGATAAGAAATTAAAAATGGGAGAGCTGAGCTATTGAGTAGAATGTCACCCTCAGCTGGAAAAGTGTGGAAGAAGATGACTAATAGTGGCTAGTGTGTCACATAATCTGTGAGATTTTAAAGGTGTCTAAGGAACTAGAATTTAAGTCTGGTGTCCATATTGGCTAAATAAGTAGAATGGACATGGAGATGAGTACAAAAGAAGGGGAGAGTTGGCAAAACCTGAAAAGTGAAGTCATGACTGAGAGAAAACCCACTTACATTCTGTGAGCTGATAGTAAGAAAGTTGGCGTGGAAGATCCAGCTGAGGTTAGTCTGATTTGAGTACTAAAATATATTCTACAAAGTGCTGCCCAACAGAACCCCTGGCTAAGCTGTCAAAAGACCAGAAGAGTTGAGTGGTTCAAAGGATTGGATAAAGAAGCAGCAGCACAATGAAAAACTAATGACAAGTTTTGATGGAGTGAAAGGTCCTCAGCAGAGAGCCATTGTTACCTGTGTTAAAGGGTGTGGCTCACAAAGTATGGAGCAAAGAAAAAAATCTTTCATGGTGAAGCAGAAAAGAAGAAATATTTCTTTTCCCTGTAAAAGCAGGAGTCCTCAAATAAAATAATGGATTGTAGATTCAGAACAAAATTGAATTCCACTTCATGAAATGGGTAGTTAAATTGTAGAAATTTCTATTACACTGAGTCACTGCTTGGGAGCAGAGAACCAGTGAACCCGTGACCCACTGGCAAAGCCCTTAGGTAGAATGAACAGCATAGGGAGGGGAAAATTACTAATTATCAATTTACCTAATTTTAAAAGAAGGAGCATCCCTTAAAACTCCTTGCATTCAGAAATTTAAATCTACCATCATAAACTTTCAAAGCCTAAGCTATGAGCCAGATTTATCTCTTTTTTTGGCACTGTAACAATATCTGTTTATCTTTAGAAATTATCTTAATTACTTGTCATGGTCAAACACTGTTCCATTCTTGAAAATTTGCACTTCTTTCTGTCCATGTAGACTCTATTATACTCTTTTAAGTCAATGTTTATTCTCTTTTAGGCTCCCTGAGACTTTTTATCTGAGACTTGGATTTTTTTGCTGAAGTTTAATTTCTTTTGCTATGGATGCAGTGATTGTCTCTACATTGTCTCTGAAACTTCCCAGTCCCCTCTTCATTGAGAGGGAAGACCAGGCCCTTTTTTAGGATAGGTTTGCTTCTTTGTGAGGATGTTTTCCATATAATCTCAAATTTAGCAATAACGTACCAAGCATTTCTGTTGTACCTGATGTGAGGAGGAAACCCAAGACAGATGTCATAAATAGATTGGTTTTATGCTAAGATACACCTTCTCTCTGATTCAGGACCATATAATACTGTAGCTTCTTTAGATTCACTGTGATATGTTTATATCAGCCTTATTTTCTGGCTGTTTCATATACTGCTTATCTCCAGGAATACAGAACAAACAGCAGAATGTACATTAAAAATTGTCATTCTTTGTTAAATAATGAGCAACTGCTGTGTGCTTACATTTTTAATAACTAACCCTGCTCAAAGAGAGGTTAATTTTCAGGGTATGTATTAAATACAATTATTGTGTAGAACACTATTCTTAGGAGGCTTCTTATTTAAGATTTAATTGAAGATATGTTTCAGCTAATTAGTGACCATATTTGCCAGGTTATTTCTATTGTAAAAGATATTCTTTCTGTATTAAATCCCATTAATCCGTTTTTAGATAAGGAATCTAAGGCTATTCAAAATAAAGCTGTTGGCCTTGTTACAGGTAGTTAGGCTAACTCAGTCCAATTACTCAAATCCACCTGTCTTGCAATTAGTTATTTCCTGAGGTTATGAAGTAACCAGGGACATATAAGTAAAATTTATTTTCCAGCAATTGGTATTGATCTAAAGTCATGCATTTTCATACACTGCATTTATGGCCCTGCATACGTTGTATTGCAGGAAGAATGTGAGTTGTAAAGTTATTAAATGGTTTTTTAAAGATTCCTTAATTCATTGAGTAATACTGACTAGAAAAATTAATTTCTTGACAGTTTATTTTTCTAATTATGTTCACCCTTGAAGCCTCTTAAATTATTATTTATTGTATCCCACTTTTAAGTAACAATACCTCTAAATACTTAGAAAGATTTTGGTCAAATCTGAGTAAATGCTTGCAACTATCACTAAAATTCTAACGAAGTATTTGGGTTATGTTTGGTGTTTTTTTTAAAACCTCACTCTCACCTGAGAAGAGAAACATGTTTCTCTCTTTGCATCATATGTGAATGTACATCTAAAAGCCATTATGGCTTTAAGTATAAAAAATACATATCTAAATATTTTAGAAAAGCTGTTTCCAAGTTGTAAAATATTCAAGTGATTTAGGCAAGCTCTAGTATCCTGTAGCAGTTGATGATATTTTAATGTGACGGAACATTAATATGTTAAAATTATATAAAATATGAACAATATAACCATCCTGAAACCAATCCTGTTCTCCATTTTACAATCTGCTTTATTCCATTCCTTTGCTGCAGTGCAAAATGTACAGACTTAGCAGATGGCATTGATCTGTTATTTATCATACAATGCTTTAAAGGAAAACTGAAAGTTGGTGGTGGCTACAACTTTAAACTGTCTGAAGTCTCTGTAAAACACTAAATCTTTGATTCCAGAAGAGCCATATAATGAAATCAAAAAATTGAGGTTGAAGGATAGTAAACTACACCTGGAAAATGCCATTTTGTCAGATGAATTGTAATTAGGGTTTTAAATCCTGAGCTAATTGTATAGAAGAAAGTAATTTTTTCTCTAGTAAAACTTTTTGCTTTAATGGAATTTACACCTTAATGGAATTGTTATAAACACGAAGAGTACGAATCAGAAAGGTAGAACTATTTGTACTTTGCTGATAAAATATGCTCCTGTGTATAAAAACAGTGCAAGCTGTCACATGGCAAATGTTGCCATTTGTCTCCTTAGCACCTGGCTAATGATCCATGACAGAAATATCTGAGCTGAGTGATAACTGTACGGTGATATAATCAGGCGTCATGGCAGAGATTTTGCACCAAGGGCTTCAGTCATGTTTTTTAGCCACTTTGCTGTTGAAGACTAACATTGAAGGGGCTTTCCTGTCCAAATAAATTTCTCTGGGTGACAGAAACAATTTAGAAAGCTCTAAATGTGTTGTTCGGCCTGTTATTTGAAAGATCTAACTGTGGAATATTCAACATAAATAACATTCTGGAAGGTATCATTAGGAATGTGTCTGATTTAAACCTGCCTATAAAACTCCATGATCGATAGAGAGAGGTTTCTCCACAATATTCTGTCAGGCAATAAAAGATAACCAGATATGCCTCATCCTGATTTCAAGATGCCTCTGATACCATGCTTGCTTAGCTTTCTGCCTAAGTTCTTGTTGCCTCTCAGAAGCTAAGCTAATTAAATAGTTAATTTCAGAAGAGCAGACTCTGCCAGAGGAAATTACTCTGGTGGAATAGCATTCAGAGCATGAACATTCTTGTTGATCAAATGATTTTCTGAAAAATAAAAGAAAAAACAAAAAAAAGCCACACTAGGACAAAAAAAGCGCCCTAAAGTCGAACCCAGACTTGCCTGTGCTTTTCTAGAATTTAACAGTATAAGCGGTATTTGCCAGCAGATTGTGAAATAGGCCCTTTTTAATGATAATTCCGTGACAATCCAGCATCTCATCAGAGACAGCTCAGCCAAGCTGCTTGTTCTTGAGGACAGCACTTACAACGGGCATGTTTAAATATGCCAGGCAGACAAGCTTGACCCTTTCAGCCACAATGATTACGTGTTCTCCTGAGATAACGCTGACAAGTGATTGAGTAACAGAGGCCAGAAGAGAGAATCAATTCTGTGCTAATGAGCATGCAGGGCTATCAGGGAAGCAAGTAGCACACAATTGGTTAGGTTAAAGACAATATTAATCTACTCACAGTGAAAGGAAAGAGTGATGCTGACCCTGTGAAATGCATTGCGTAGGTTAATTCTTTCATGTAAGTGTTCTTGTTTTCTATGTCTTAACCAATTTTGCCCTTGAAAGTTATGGTGTCCCTGAGTTATTCATTAATAACATTTGTCTTCCACACATATCTTGGTACAGCTCCTGCAGTCCCACAACCTAATCTTTTATTGTGTGGACCAGTATGGATGAACAAGGGATATTACTGTCAAGTTAGTTCATGAGTTAATAGCTTGGTTGAGAAACACCCCTTCCAATAATGTGGATTGATGAAGCCCCTTTGACCAGCTTCATTTGGACTAGAGCTTTCATGGACATTCACTCTTTCCCTTGACAGTGTGAAGGAGATCTAGATATTGTAGTCTGACATTCAGAAGTTGTGGGATAATTGAGGCTTTTGCTTGCTTTATTGTAAAATACCTCAGAGTGCATTAATCTTGTTTGTGATCCCAGTTTGTATACTTGCAGTATGCTCAGAAGCAGTTATATTATTCCATCATTACCACCCAGAGATATAAACAGTGTCGGTCCCTCTGGGTGAAGAGCAGGCTGTAGATCAGGCACACTGGGGGAGTGCAGAATGGGGCTCTCTGCACGGGATTGTTTCTCTTGATGTTTTCTGATGGTGTTCACATGTCTCTAGTAGAAAACAGGAGTGCAAAGAGGGATTCAGTGCATAAATTATACTTCTTGTTTTATTGGCTGTGCCAATCCCCAATCCAAACCTGGCCTGCATATTTTTCTTTGGCAGTGTTCTGTTTCTAAAAATAATCCTAGCACCTGTAAATGTTGGCAGTGCACTCTCACAGTTCACCTGCTTGAGTGACTCATGGTTTCCTTGTAAGGTGAAAAATAACCCTGTTCTCACTAATCATTAATTAGATCGTCTTTTATCTGTGATGAACTCTTATCACCTTGACCGAATGTACAATGTCTTGATTTAAGATCCAGAAACAGCTTTACAGATTTGTGTGTAGTCTGGTGCTGTGCACATAACTCAAAAGTGCAGTCTGTGAATGCCAAGCAACCAGCTGTTATTATCTCTCATAAACTGGCATAATTTGTCTTGCAAACATACCCCATTGTCTTTTAAATACACATTCATAACTAACAAAAGTTGCAATTATCACTGACTGTTTCCCTGGCTTGTAGCCTCAAACGTGACTTTAGGACATTCGTACAAAGTCAAACATTAGTGAAGTGGTCACTAATCTCTGAAGAGGTTCTCTGCCTGTGTTTTTCAGAGTCACCAGTGCTTATATAATATGCTATTTAGAAAGAGCTATAAAGATAGAGAAACAAAGGAAAAAAATCCTGTTTAAATAAAGAACATAAATGGCACAAAGGTAAATCTTAGATGCTCTTCATCTGCAGTTTGAGGTCAGTTAGCATGAAATACATTCTTCTCCCTACTGCTTCCTTTTCTGTGTGTCCTCTTAGGTCAATCAACAGTTGAGACACAATTCTCACAATCTTCGGGCAAATATCACCTGGACCTCTCCAACATTATGCACTTCATCATAAATGTTACCCTGGAGACTTATTTAATCCTTTACAGCTGAGCAAACCAAGACCTTGTGGACTAAATATAATAAATTCAGTGTTACAGCTTTTCCTCTATTGAGTCAAAAACCTTCTCTCTATGCTGTTGATGTAGCTGTCTTCTAAATTTAACTAGGGTGGTTTGAAGAACTGCGTAAGTCCATCTAAAAATATCTCCTGGTCCTAGTTTCTAATCTACTACTCAGTAGATCTGTATATACATTAATTTCATTATTTTGAGGTAGCAAAGAGAATTAGGGAAATGGAGCAGCTGGAAAACATGACATGGAACAACAAGTAATGGAGAGAAAAGAGCTCTAGAAATAACTTTTAACTATTATGCTGTAAATATTGGTTAGTATATTACCGTCACCTGTTGTTCTTTAAAGAAATAGGAAAAACCTGTTTAATGTTTGCATGGATGTAGCAGTCTTAGTGCAGTCTCTAGTGTTGACTGCTGTTCTGTGTGAATTGATTTGAAGAGGATTATGGTGCTTTGAGACCTCTAGTATATGGATAAAATCTAAGGTCATTTGCTGTAATATAAGAGTATTTACCAGACTTTACATTTCATCGCTTTGGCTGAAACAGAAGAAAATAGTTACTTCATGCTTTGGAAATCTATCCTTTAGATTTAAAATTAATAAATTGTAATAATTTATATATCATAGTCATTTACATCTAATAATATATCAAAGAATAGGATGGGTTAATGGGGCAAGTGACATTATGATGTTTGTGTTTGTTCTCAATGCATCTTCACATCAACAAAATGATATTGTGGCTAGTTACAATAGGAGGAGTTGATATTCAGGTAATCCATGCAGTTGGTTTAACAGTTTGAAAATTGCCTTCTAGGAGTGAAAATGTAGAAATGCAAATAACACAAACCTTGCCAAAAGTATTGCTTTCTGTTGGCTGGTAAGAGCCAGCTCGGGTACATCCCCCTTCTTCCTCTCTCTAGTTCACATAAGTGTCAGGGATTTCATCCCATGACAGTTGCACTTATCCCAGCCTGGAAATCTGGATTCCATGATTAATGTGTCTGGAGGCAGCAGTAGAAGGGGTCTCTCTCTGGCTGGGAAGGTTCAGTTCCTCTGCATACTCACTGAATGGTAGCTTTGTACTTCTGTCACGGGCAAAGCTGGTGGGTGTAGGTCAGATATACTTTCATTAATGTTTCCATCTTGGTTTTGGTCACAGAAACCAAAGATTATTGAATTTAACCCTAAATAAAGCCTATATATTAGGCACCGTAACATTATTTCTTTAAAAGCTTCAATGCAGAAACATGAAGTAGTTACAGGTGGATAAGCATCCCAAATTGCATGTCTTGTATTACAGAGCTTTTTTCAAACATAAAAATTTTAAAAGGTTAGTTAAATTACTGCTTAATGATTTTTTTTATAGCTAAAATTATTGCTAATAGTTTTTTTCTTCATTATAAATAAGTTTAAACAAAGTGTATTTTCAGCATTAAATTTTTCAAAACTCCTATTAAATTAAGTTCAACTTTAATTTTTTCCCTCATTTCTTTGGCTCATACTGTATTTATGCTTTTAAGTACCTGGCAATAATCCCAATATTCACAGTCTTATTCTTTCAATTTGTCTCTCCAGTTAATCCATCAAGTAGAAAAATCCATTATTCCTCATTTCAAGTATTATCACTTCAGGAGACAGCATAAACCAGAGAACTTCAAATATTTCTACAGCCTTAATCTGTGAAAGAATTATATTCCCTGGCTATCCAAATCTTTGTTCACGTTTCCCTTATTGTGTGGCAAAAGGCATGCTGTGCCTCTGTCTTAATTCTTATGTTCACAGCTAAGAAGTTAATGAAGGTGTATTTTGGGTAGTAAAGTGCCATAAAACTGGAGGGGCTGGAGGTGTCTTTTTCAAAATGATTAGACAGGAGATTTAAAGTTGCAAAAAGTATATAAATTAGGAATAGACCTGACTGAAATGTGTAACTTGTAGTCAAAACACTTTTTTGCACAAGTAGATTCAATTCCGATTTGAAATATATAATGCGGAAAAAAAGCCTTTCATTGAACATTTTTTAAAATAAAGGACCTTTGGTACTTTCCAAGTGAAATGTGCTGCCTGGCAGATGGTGGCTAGAACTGAAGAGCCTTCAGCCAATTTTATTAGGACCTAAAATAAGTGGCTTGTTGAGACTAACTAGCCTTTGATATCTATTTGTTGTATGTTATTCAAAGCCATTCATTTTGCACCTCTATTTTCAACCACTGCCTTGTTCCATGGAAATATTAGCTGAATTAAAGGTACTCCCGTGGTGCATTTTAGATTAATCACCGTCCTCAGATGCTTTGTAACTCTCTTAACAAAAATAATGTTGCATGCAGAACATCATATTTTTGTTGGAGAGCATCTGTAAGAGACATATAGCAAAAATGGGTGAGATAATTATTCAGCTCTAATTGGCAGCAGTTAATTCCTAGCTGAAACACTGAGGTTTTACTTGTCATCCAAAGTTTTAAAAAGCAATTAGATTAACAATAAAACAACATAAATTAAAGATGGAAGAGAGACTCTATGAAGAAATTTGAGCTCACATATGCTCTAAGAATGATTGAAGTCACTGATATTGCAAGCCCACTATCATTTGATATCACTAGGTAGCTTTAAAAAAGGGGAGGGTGATAGTGATGCAGTAAAGTGAACCATCAGGATGCCTATTCTGCTGGTGAATAACCACAGAAAGCTATCTGGGTGTTGATCAGTTTTCCTCTAAAGTGGACAACTGCATCAGAGTAAATTCCTAAAATAGTGAATTTCATTATTTTTGTCAAAAAAAAGGTCATCCTGCCCTTAGAAACCATGCCAAAAAAAAAAAAAAGTTTGCACTTGAGTTCCTGTGAAGGAAGAATGAACCCAATCTAAAAGATATGAGAGAAGGGAGAAGGAGAGAAGTGCCAGTCATGTTCATTCTTTGCACATCAGATTTCTAAACGAATCTTTGAAGCAACATTTGCTTTTATTCTGTCTGACTTAAGCTAATGGCATGAAAATAGCTTCAGAAGAAACCATATCTTTTTCAATTTCACATAGTCACAAATCCCTTATTAGCCAGCCATGACCTTCAACCCTCCAGTAAATATTTTTATTATCTTTTAGATTTGCCTTACAGCAAATACTTAGTTTGGTAGCACTCACTACATACAGCCTGATGATTAGCTCTTAATTAGTTAAAACAGGAATATACAGAATGGTATTCACTTGAAATAAGATGCTGACCTGTTTCAGCCTGCCTGGAAGGGCAGTTTTTGTTGTCTGTAACTTGTCACCCAAATGCAATTCTTATTTGGAAAAGTAGATCAATAGCAGAGATTCAAATGGAGGTGGTTGGTTGGGAAGGTTTGTTTGGTTTTTTCCTTAAAAGAAGTGGCATTGCAAGTTGCCTAGAAATAACCATCTGGAGCTGGTGGGGATGAGGGTTTTTCTTTCCCCAGTATTCCAGTGAGTGGAACTGTCCCAGTCCAGTGACCACATATCCCAGGCTCTTACTGCTCTGGGCTGGCAAACAGGGTCTTCTCAGCTGGGCTTCTCTGAAACTCAGACCCTTCTCCTCTGTTGGTTTTAGGTGAGATCTGAGACTGTTTCCCAAAACAAGCCCTAATTCTTTTTATTCAGCAGCAATATTCTGACAAGTAATCCAGTGCCTGTGAGGACAGTCCCAGTGCTTGTTCTGGCACAGCCAGCAATGCCATCTGAGCCAGGGGCAATGCAAATGGACTGGAACAGGTGGTTCTGCCTGTTTAAAATTCAGCAGCTGGGAGGATTTCAAAAGTCAAGTGCCAGAGGAATGTAAGTCAAAAAGTTCTGAACTTCTGGTACATCTCATGAATTTCTTTAACCAACACCAAGCAAGGCACAGAGAATGGTTCCTCACTAGGCTGAAGGGATTATCCTTGGGGAAGGGGGTTGTTTCTTTATAATCTTCATTATAACATCGAATTTTTCTCATTCTAGTATATTTATATGTTTAGCATAATTGAGTGTGCTTTGTTAATATTTCTCTTATGGTGCCACAAACACCTGAAAATAAAAAAATAATCCTTTCCAGAGGCTTGACCCTAAACCTAACCATTTCCTTCAGAATGGTCTTGGGAGTTATATCAGATGTGAAGCAATCCTCAGGTCTCTCTTGTTTTCAAGTTCTGTATTGAAAGCTCAATTTCAATGAGAGGTATATCCTGATTGCAATTATACAGTAAACACTAAAACCTCATTTTCCAGCAGTATTTTGATCAAATTCTAGAGGGATAGAGCTTTCAATAATTAGACTGACTTAACTGCTTTAGTAAAACTTTCTTTATATGTCCTAAATTGGTAATGGTCATTCAAATCACTTGCAGAAGTATTTTGTGCATTGTAGGCAATAGCATGGAGTGCAGACAGACCCATTTGGCCAACTGTAAAATGAAAATGCATTCATTTGGTTTTTTGCTAAGTAAACAGAATATGTGGGCTGAGGAGCATAGAGTTTGCATTGATGTTATTTGATTAAGTAATCTATTTTTTAAAATCAGCAGATACACCTTGATTT
Source organism: Bombycilla garrulus (assembly GCA_013400315.1). NCBI lineage: Eukaryota > Metazoa > Chordata > Aves > Passeriformes > Bombycillidae > Bombycilla > Bombycilla garrulus. The sequence continues at coordinate 3,771,562 of VXBU01007974.1, forward strand.
GCTACACTAGAGAAAAAATAGGAAATGTGGAAGATCTGTGCAAAATAATTGCAAAGAAAGTGTGCAAATGCTTGAAGCTGTTCATGAGCTGGATTTTAGTGCACTTCGAGATGCTGTATGAATAATAGGATTGGTTTAGGCCCTAGTCTTGAGACAACAGCAGAGTCTATGCTGTGTTTATTGCCACATTACAGTAATCAAAGCACAATTACACAGGCTGAGAGTAGCAGAGGATCCACCGTCTACTGAACAGAGTCAGTGCTGGGAGCATACCACAGGGATTGCCCAGAAATGTCTGGGAGGTGAGCACATGTGTATTAGCACCAGACATGCATGTATTGGATCTAGAACCTTGCCATCCTTGTCCCTCTCAGCTGTCTATAGGAAAAAGCAACTAAATATTTCTGTGATAGGAGTGATGAATTGGAAGGAAAGCAAGGGATCACTTTAATTTCCCTTGTGAACCAAATTTCTCAGTTAAAAATAATTGCCTTTTAGATAATATGTTCCATCCAAGAACTTTAGGACTGACAAAGCTTCTGAATAATGCTGTCTAAGGTGAAATCTCTCTTTCTTTGTGTTCTGCCAAGATAGTAATATTCTCTATTGTCACTGGTTTCATCAAAAAAAAAAGCAAAAAAAAAAAGCAGTGCCCAAATACTCTGTTCCCTGAACACAGAAGCAAGTCAAAAATAGCTTATATTTTGTTACCAGTTAGAAAATATCACATAATACTTTGCTATTATTGCTAAAATATTAAAAGACAGTTAAAAAAAATAGGCATGCAAGCCAGTGCTGTAGGACTATTTTTCCTTGATAAGCAAACAGGATTTTTCTGTAAGTTTCTGAATGCATAATCCTTCCTATTATTCATTAAACTTTCTGTGTTAGGGATCAAAAAGGAGAAATGAAGCCTATTTGTATTCAAAACACAAATTGCAGTACATAATTAGTAAAGTTCAGTACTGCTGATTATCTTAAATAGCTGTCACAGAACAGAGTATGTAGTCATCTAAATCCCTGATGCCAAATTCTGGGGTTGTTTTTCACATTTTTCCAGACAACGTGATTGTATGTAACTGGTTCAAACTGGGGAACCTTGTCAGAAGGTACTTGGATGAGAAGTTGTGCAGCATAAGGACATTATTTCGACAGTATTAGAACATAAATACTTCTTTTACCCTATATTGGATTTATCCAGCTCCTCAGAAAAGAAAAAGTTTTTGCTGGAAAGAACAGCGACGTAATTTCTTGGGCCACACTGGATGGCAGAGTCCATTTTCCTTGCTTTTTTTTCAAGAAAAGGATGAGACAGCACAGAAGGAAGATAAAAATAGAAAACAAAAAATCAGCTTATTGACCTGAGTTTGTTTATATTTGTTAAAGATTTTTGGCCTGGAAAACATTTATTTAATTATGATTTCTGGATTGTTTTGTAGTATGGACTTCTATTAAGGGATTTTCCCATTGTAACAAATTTTTTGGCTGCTCTTTTGTTCTGTCATACTCATTGGTTCTTCCCTTCCAGCCCTCTCTAGAGTGCCTAATTTAGGTTCAGGATGTACACAGAAGTTGTATAAATGAGCAGAAATAGAAAATGCTCAACAAACAGCAGAATTGCTGCAGTGACTCAGTTAATGGTAGCAAAACCATCAACAAAAACAAGAGCTCACAGAAGCAAAAAAGAGAAGTTCATTTGGTTGTGGAGGACATGCTCCCTTCCACATTTTGACAGTAATGTCTGACATTTCACCATCTCAACTTGGTTGCATCTCATGATTCTGTAGATCCCTGCACAGGCACAGAGTTGTCATCAGCAGAGTCTCATTTTTGTTTGTTTCTATGTGAGCATGTCTCACCAAGAGCTGGCAGAGGAATACAGGATGTTTCATGTGGGATTTTATGGAGCTTTGTTTTAATTATGACACATAAAAACTTTTCCTTTGTAATGTTACAGGGATTCATTGCAAAAGGAGGTGGTGACAGATAAAAGGGTGGGCTAATTTCTGTTGACTAGAATATTTTTCCAGTCTAGAAAAGAGATATTTGAATTAGGCTGGATTGCTTACTACTACAAGAGCATTTTTTTCAGTTTTGTACCTTATCACTGACATGTTGCACATCTCTCAGTAGCAGCTATACAGATGGAAAGATGAATATAAGGGAAATCATGAAGGGTAGGACTTGTCCTTCATAGATGTCATAAATATATTTCTAATGAAGCTTCTATTCTTTCTGGGCACAAAAAGTTGTGTGAGAAGGGGGAGAAAGGAGAACTTGGTAATGTTAATGATTTTATTCCTTAAAGCATATGCTCAGCCCTCTGTAAGCAGTGCATTCAGCTGGAGTCAGGCATTTCACAGTGATTGATTGCTTTTGTAAGCCTTGAGCCAAATCAAACCAGGCAATTATGCATTGACAACACATTTGTCAGAGAATGCCTGAATTTTTATTGCGTAAATTTCAAACGAAGCAAATAAATCTGCTTCTAGTTTCATGCTAATAAATAATCTGTGCTGTGGAATGTCTGTATTTTGAATTGTTGTGATTTGGTTTTCTTTTTAAGGTATCTAGCTAATGCTTTTGGTATTTTGTGCCAATGACAGTAACTTTTTCTCTAAAGTTTTGAAATCATGAAACAGTAGTTATTATGTGGTGTCTGCTTTGAAATTTTAGTATATCATTCTGTACTACAGTGCACTCTAATTTTGTTTATAGCATTTGATTATCATGTCAATTTATATCCAGGGTAGAAGAAATTGGCTGAGTATCAAGCAATAGATTTTAATAGTTTCACCATCTGCATCGTTTGGTATAGCAGTCAGTGATTTTTGTCCTGATGTGGCAAACAAGTTATCATTCTTTAGACACTGCTGATCTTCAGTTCTGCATGACTGACCTAACTGCATGTTGCTCAGTCCCTGGTGTCTGCTCCACACATTATAACAACCTCTCAGAAGAAGACATGATGAGAAATATCAAAATGGCACAGGTATATTCTGCAAGTGCTGCCATTTCCAAAGTCTTTGTTGTGTTCAGAAGTGGTAGAAAAGAATGAATATCAAGAGCGAGATCACCCTTTCGTAGTGGTGTTTAGGGTTTTGCCCAGACTGAGACAATAAAAATCGTATAACATGATCAATAAACCTGAGAAAATTGATTGGATTTTAGTGCCTGGCAGATTGTCTCACACTTTAAGGCTAGGAACAAGCACAGTTTGTGAGAGCTGAGCAAAAGGCATTCCTTGGCAGTGAAGTGTGGTCTGACATCCCAGATGCCCTGCGAGGTGCTGGACCCCAAAGCCGGGGTTTGAGAGCAGCCAGGGCAGACAGCATCAACACTGTCTGATACCAGGGATCTCAAGAATCTCCCTGTGCAGGATGTTTTCATCTGTTCTGCACCACTCCTGATCACTTAGGCTTCCTGTAGGCCCTCTGGGGTCCTTACAGGATGCTGATGCCAACAAACTGAAATAAAGGAAGAATCAGCATCTCTTGCCATAGTACATTCAAATTGTGCCTATCTGCTGCCCATGGCCAGGTGTCATCTTGCAGCTTTCCTTTGTTTGCTGTCAGAGGGGGAGCACCCAGGCTCCGGGGGAAAAAATAATTCAACAGCCTGAACTGTGTATATGTTTATCCAGACTGAAGTAACTTTTTTTTTTTTTTTTGGTAACACAGCATTGCAAAACAAAACCTGTATGTTTGCAAGTCATATAGTTTTCTACAGTGCTTTTCTTTGTTCTTAGATATTGTAAATTCCAGCCGAGATGCAGTGACAGGATAAGGTTTTGATCTTGTAGCATTGAAAGGAATCAAGTGCAGAGAATTTCACATTATTAATGCTTTTGAATAATTTCTTCATGTTAATGGAGAAGAATAATAACATAACTCATTCTCCTGACAAAGGTTTTTGAGTGGCATAGACATATACATCAAAGGAACCTGCCACATATTGATACTATTCACTGTGATCAGTTTTATTTGTTTCAAGCAGGCACATAAAGAGGTGAGATCCAATTTTTTTTTCAGTTAGATGAGAAATAAACCCTTATTAAACTTCTTTTTATACACAACCTGATATCATTATATAAAGAGACTAATTTAGCCAGTAGCTTACACCTACGAGTTTTCATAAGGTCTAGAGCCCTTGTACATTCTTCATGGTATAAATACATTCCACTGTCATCACAACACCTTGATTGCAAGTTCTTGATAATTAAAAAGTTGAGTGAGCTTGGTCCTAATAATGCCAAAAATCTAGCAAAGGGATTTAATATTTTGCTAGATTTTAAGCTTCTAGTCTTTCATTTTCTCCCCTGCATTTTCATACACTGTCCAAAAGCAGTATTAGGCAGTAATTACTGTCATTTGCTGTGAGAGGCAGGAAAGGGGAGCAGATAGAATCAAGCATGGACATGGCAACAATTTGTTCTCATTATGCTGATGACTGCATTTCAGTTTCTGTTGCATGCTCCCCTTGCTTTTACCTTAACTCCTTTGAAATAAGAATATAGGGGATATATTATTTTTAAATTGTGTGGGTTTTTCTCCACACCATGTTTCAGATTAAGTCTTTTTAGTATGGCTACTCGAGATGATTTGGAGAATCTCATGCAAGCTTCTAGACTGTAATTTTTTTTAAAACACTATTTATACAGTGAAAACATGTAGAAGAACCAGCTATTCCCTTTCTGCCCACTGTGCTAGGTAAAGAACACTAAAAGCCTGTCTGAGCTTACGAATGCTTAGTAAAAATTCTTTATGAGCAGGATATAAGCTTCTTTCATATATAAACTGGAATAGTTTAATTCTACTAACAAGGACATAGTCATGATATTTTCTTAGTTGAGAGTGCATGAGAGGGACTTTGGATAAGAGCTGATTCTGAAATGCTATATATCCATTATGCTTTTAGAAACAGGAAAATTATAGGTATCACTCTGAAAATGGCTCAGTTTTGTCAGGCTTGGGAAACATATTTCCATTATTGTTACTTACATTAGCTGGACAAACAGTGCTAATGAGTTTCAGCTTCTGGATTCTGCATAAATCATTCCATCTTAGACACCTCCCCAGTGCTGACTCTACCTTTTTTTAACTTTGGAAAACTGATTGCAGCTCCTGGCACTGTTTCCCTGGGGCTAGGTTCTTGCATTTAAATTATTGACTTGCCTAATTCTTGATGGCAGATACTTGCAGGCAGGCAATATTAGAGTTCAGTTGTTGAGTACCTTTCTGATACCATTATTTTTAAAGAGATTGGAAAATCCGTCAGTTAATTTCATGTGAAGATCCAGTTGTTATGTTCTCCAAAATTAATGTTTTCCCATTATCAGAATGCAATTATTTCTTAGGTCATTAAAATCCATCCCATACAATGATATGAAAGATTGCAAGAGAATGGCAATCTTGGTGAATTTATGTGCTTCACCTAATTTGAGAACATTTTACATTAATATTTCACACATCCCTGTTTCTTCCTATCTTCTTCCTATCTGAGGTGTATTTATATATATATAGATATAGAATTTTTAGTTTCTTGCATCGAGCTGACACAAAATTCCAGAAGATGATACTCTCTTATTTCATTACAGGATATTCTCATCCTTTACAATTATTCACAAACTCCAGCTTTCAAGAATCCCATGGAATAAGCAAAACAATATAAAATTTGATAGAGTGCAAGAGTGTTGTAACTTCGGTGTGCTTCTCTTCTGTGTCTGTGTCCTTGGTCACAAACATGTGTCTCTCTTTAGACAGAGAGACTCCATAAAAATGAAACTGCTCAGGGGTTTCTCTTTGGCAGAATAAGGAGTGACATGTATTTGACAGTCAGCTGCTGCACACTGTGACTAAGAGAAAGTGCTCATTTCTGATGAGGATATTGATTATTCCCTAACTTTAGCTGAAATGCCTAGATGCTGATTATATTCTAATGTGCTAAAATGCTTTTTCCCAGGATTTCTGTATTTAGAGATAGTGTCTAGGATGGGGGAAAAAAGGGCTAATATGTTTTTATAGAACAGCAGTTAGTTGTAGTTCTTTACAAAGACACCAGCAGGAGTTCTTTAGCATTGAATAGCAATTCTTATCAACATAACCTGGTCCTGTCAGACTTTGATGCTTTACCCATAGTTTGCACTGATAATTTTTTGTGAGGTATCTACATGAGAAGAAAAATGTAATTGTGTAATGTAAGAGCATGCCAGTGGTGTGAAACACAGATGAGAGGGGCATATAAGCATGCACTTATAAAGGGTAAAAGACAGTGAAATCATACCAACCATGTGAAAATACCTTCTGAAGAGTTCTAAGGGTTCTTGCTGAAAGTAAACAAGGGTGAAGCACCAGTTTATAGTCCTATGGTCAAAGTGAACTTAGTGGCTTTCTCTTAATTTCCCTGCTCAGTTCAACAATATTCAATCCTTGAAGACTTAAAGGAGAAAGGTTCTGATTTACAGTGAGCCCCACTCAAAACTGAGTAGCAATGTTAAGTGCTACTCTGAATTAAACACGTATTTCCTGTAACAAGGTCATCCTTGTGGAGTCAAATCTCTCACAGATCTCTAGCAAAACTCACATCAAAACCAATGATTAACATAGTCACTTTTTGTTGTGTTTAGTTGAATGAAATATTCTTACTCTTTTCTAGAATTTAAAAAAAAAATATTTTATAGAAGTAAAAGTTCATTACAGTGATATAGGTCAGATATACTTACGTTTTCAGGCAAAAGAAATCAAGTGAAACGTGAAAGTGGCTCAAAACTAAAGTAAACATGTTCAATATATTCTTTGGAGAAGAGAGAGAGAAAGATGAGGCAGGATCAAAGTTCACATTGCAACTTCTGCTACAGATCTGAGCTGCAAGTGCAGTGCTGACTGTGATGTGAGTGGATAGATCTCCATCCCTCCCTCTTTTAGGATATAAAATGTCATTCTGCTACTATATCTGTTCAGAATTTCTACCAGAATAATTCTGTCTACTCAAAAAACATGGTTGGTTGGTGTTTTGTGTGGTTTTGCTTGGGTTTTTTTTATGAAATGGCAACTGAGAGAGAGAAGCTCTTTTGTTCAAGGAAGTCTCCCAAAAAAAAGGTTTTGTGAGTAGCAAAATTAGTTCAGGAAGCTGGCACATGATTGCTATAACTGTATATTGCTATGTAGTTCTTCCATGTGGGAGATGCTAAATTGGAAATAAAGGAACTCTTACTGCTGTAGTTGAGGGAGATTTGGGGGGGGGGGG